>VMDR010001415.1:0-128793 GCA_007922815.1 Macrotus californicus | reverse complement strand
AATTTTTTACAATTCTTTCTTTAAATACTTTTCTGTTCTTCCCCTGACCCCTCCTTTCTGAGACTTTTATTACATGAATATTAAAGTTCATATTGTCCCACAGGTCATGAAGCCTCTAATTTTTTCAGTCTTTTTTCTTTCCATGCTTCAATTTTGGACCTTAGATTGCTATGTCTTCAAATTCAGTGGCATTTTCTTCTGTAGTGTATAATCTGTTGTTAATCTCATTCAGTGAATATTTTATTTTATATATTGTATTTTTGGTATCAAGAAGTTTTCTATGATTTAAAAAATGTTTTTCATTTATTTCCTCATTATATTCATGTTTTTCTTTAACTTTTTAGCATATTCATAAATTCATAGCTATTTTAAAGTTTTTGTCTTCCAATTGTGTTATCTGTCATTTTCAGTTTTGTTTTTAATGGTTGATTTTCTTTTGGTTATAGATCACATTATCTTGCTTCTTTGATTGTCTAGTAATTTTTTGTTGCATGCTGAAAATTGTAGTGTTATATTGTTGAGTTCTAAATTTTGTTGTGTTTCCTTAAAGAATATTAAACTTTGTTCTAGCAGGCAAATAAGTTTGCGTGCAAATCAGCCGGGTCCTCTCAGGGTTGAAGCTTCGTTAGGACAGGTCTAAAGTGAACTTTACTCTGGGCTACTTCAGTCCTATTGCCAAGGCAGGCCCTTCTGGGTTCTCTACTGAATGTCTGCGCTGTTTGTAAGGCCTCTCCATCCTGAAAGGTCAGGACTGTAACCTATCTGAGCCCTGTGTGAGTTCTGGGAATTGTTCCGCTTACAATCATCTGGGCATTCTTTGCCCAGCCTTGTGTATTTTAGGATTCAGCAACAAGCTTAAGGAGAATCACATACAGATTTCTGGAGTGCTTTTTCTGTGTAACTCCCGCTTCTCTGGTATTCTGCCTTGCAAATTATAACGATTTCAGCATCTCTCTTTCTCTCTCTCTCTCTCTCTCTCTCTCTCTCTCTTTCTGATGCCTGCCTCTTCCAGTCAGCAAGATTTGGGTTCCCTTCCACAGAGCTGTGATCTAGAAACATGGAGTAACTGTAGAGCTTACCTTGTTTCTGTTCTCTCAAGGATAACAGCCCTTTACTACCAAGGTCTAGTATTTGAAACAGTTCATTCATATCTTTTGTCTAGATGTGTAGTTGTTTAACAGTAGGAGGGAAGTCTGACCCCAGTTATCCCATCATGACCATAAGTGGATGTTCCACTACCCTCCAGGCACCCATGGGCTACACCATGCATTTGTTGGTTAAGCACACCTGTTTTTTACTGGGCACAAATGACAATATGCAAGAGTCTTTTTGGTGCCAAATTGTACTTCTTTCTTAGGTTACTGTAACAGCTTTTAAAATGCTTATTCTTTCTAACTCCAGACTTACTCCGTACTGCTATCAGAGTAATATTTCTAGAACACTAATCCAATTGCATGGCACCAAATGCAAAGGAGAAGTGAATGAATAGCTTTATCCACCTTTTGCATTATAGGGACCTCAAGAACATACCGCTGGTTTCTTTTTTCAAAAACAAAATCACATTTTAGGGAAGTCATCCACAAGTCTTTACAGTTTTCATAGTTTCTGGAAGACTTAGACCAGAAAAATAACAGAATGGGCCAAAAGGCAAATCTCAACAATAGATACCACAATATGCTAAGAGTTACTTTGTCTTCTGGTGACTAAGATTTTTTTTCTGGTCATACTCATTGTACTCAGTTTCCTTATAAGGAAAGACCTACACGTGGTATCTTTAATGATGAATCTTCTAAAATCTCAGGCAAAAAGCCTTTTGGTGTGGGAAGACCTATCATTTCACAAGACATGCCTAGCCATATCTTAACCCCCACAGGGGGCACAGCTTGACTTCTTTCCCAAGAGATACTTCGTATTTCTGGTATCCCACAAGAAATGGTCCGAGATTTCTGAGACCTAATGAGGCTAAGGCTAGGAGCCTCTCTACATGAAACAAGACTCTTTTTCTTGTTGAATTCTTTATTGCTCTGAATTATATTTGTCTGATTAATATTGCAGTCCCTCATTTCTGTTTGCCTGATGTATTTTTGCCCATCCCTTTTTAAAACATTATTTTTCCTAACTTTGTTTTAGTTGGTTGTCTTATAAAATAGAATAGAGCTGAATTTTATTTTTGAGAAAAATCCAACTTTATATTTCATAGGGGAATGTAGTACATTTATACACATTGCTATAACTAGTTGTTTTGGGTTTTCCTCTGTCATGTTGCTAGTAACGATCTTGTTTCATTTCACCTTGTCTATTTGTTCATGGATTCTATTCTTTTTATGTTTATTTTCTTTCATGTATTAAAAAATAAATGTTGGCTCCAATTTTGTTATTTGTAATCTTGACATTTTCCAAAAATAGTTCTTAATTTACATTCTTCTAATTGTCAGAATCAAATGTGGACTGGAATCTCTTGAGATATTTTTATTTAAGATTAAGTAGTTTAGCATATTTTTACTCTCTTCTTCCAACATTATGAGTCACTTTTTTTTTAAAATGGAGATTTTAGAGATTGTTTTATTGCATTATTCTCTGTTTATATAGCATGTAAAACTTCTTTTTCAAGCTAAATGTTAAAACTTCAGAAGAGACCTAGAATTTTAGCAATTTTTTTAGGTGCACCCTTATTGTTCTGGTTCCACTGTTCTTTACACCTTTTACCCCAAGACTCCTCCACCCTTGAACCCTTAGTTTCTCTCATATCTGCCTCTTCTGTAGTCCATGTTCAGGTGCTTTTGGCTTAGTAGTCAGGACAGAGATTGTTAATGACCTACTCATTCTTTGTTTCTTCCTTAGTAAGATGACATTGATTCTGTGGGGGATGAAATAAACACGGCGAAGATGCACATTTTCCCACTTTCCACCGCAGCTGGGGCGACCAGTGAAATGAAAGCTGAAGTTTCGGGCAAGGCTTCTGGGACAACTCTTCCTAGTGGCTGCCTTAGTTGAAAAGTACATTCTCTTTGCCTTTCTTCCCTTCCTTTTTCTTCTTTCTGGAATGTGGATGTAACAGCTGCAGCTCTAGCATCCATCTTAGGACCTTGAGGTAAGTTCGAGGCTGGAAGCCACACTGAGGATGATGGGACAGAAAGATGGCAGAAGGCGGGGTCCTGATGACACTGCTGTGCTACTGCTGGCCCTGAATTGCTTATCCCCTGAATTGCTTATCCCCAAACTCATGTTACATGAAAGAAAAATAAACCTCCATCTTGCTTAAGCTGCTCTTCTTGTGGGCCTCTGTAATTTCAGCTAAACACAATTCCTACCTTTACAGCAAAGCATGTGAGAGGAACATTCCAGATTGAGAGAAGAGCAGGGGCAAAAACCTGGAGGTGTGAAAATATGGCAAGGTCAGAGAGTAACAAGAAAGTCCAATGTGGCTGGGATCCAGGATACATGGTAAGATGGAGTCACAGAGGATGTCAAAAACATAGGTAGGAGGACATGTCCCAAATTCAGTCTCTTCTAAGAAGCAGGATAACTCTGAGTCTCTTTGTCTGGCATTCAAAGCCTTTTACCACTTGGTCCCATTTTTCCAGTTCATCGGCCACTTCTCATAGACCCGGTGTTCCAGACACGTGGGCTTACTTGCCATGGCTGGAATTCGTGAGATTTTCATTTTAGTGCCTTTGTGCTTGCTTTTCCCTTTCCCTACCCCTCTGTCCTACCAATGTGTGCTCAGAGCTTCAGACACATCCGGAGACGATCTCTGCCCCTTGCTCCCACCAATCTGGGTGCAGCATTCCTTCTCTGACTCCCCTCAGTTTTCTAAGACTGCCTCTTACAGATCTTATACTCTGCTTGGGGTCTTACCTGCCTCTGCTCTGAGACCACAAGCTTCTAACGGGTAAGAACTCTCCTGTGCTTGATTACTCTGCTCACTAGATAGTAGTCTGTTTACCATGTACCAAATTCTCAATAGGTAATTGTTCATCAGACACATGAATGAGTGAACTAACGAGATGAGAAGTTTGAATGCCAGGTTAAGAAATTCAGACTTTATCCTGCAAGCTGTGGAAGGCAGCAGAAGGAAACAGGATGCATTTGTGTGGACTTAGAATTCTGCCCCCGTGGCCAGTCTGACAGAGGGACTGAAAACCAGGGGAAGGCCCTGAAGTAGGGTGACTTGTCAGGAGGCTTCATTCCAGTAGCTCCCAGGAAAGGTCCCTGGCCTGTCCTGAAATGGTTAAGGTGGCCAAGGCACACGCCTCTGCAGAGGAGAAATTTCCCTGTCCTTGCTTAAGTGAATGGCTGGGATTAAAGTGACAGCCCACCTTAGTGATGGCGGCATAATTGGTTGTTCAGCTCTGTCCTTGTCAGAGCGCTGACAGTTCTGCAGATGTCCTGCTCAGCTCTCCAAAGGTTAGCCTCAGCTGGCGCGGCTGTTCATTAATCATTCCTCCCTGACAGGCCTTGGAGCAGCCCACAGCTGCCACACCAGCCCCCACCGTCCCCGCCCCACCCAGCCAGGCTGGAGGCACTTGAGTACTCCCGGAGGGGCTGGTCCCCACATGGGAGACGGGCAGTCTGTATCCTCTCCACCCCGCCTGCTACTAACACTGATAAAGGAATTTCCCTGGGTTCCTCCTTCCTGGAACCAGGGTCTGAATCACCTTACAAGCTATCCTGACATCCTTGACTTTATCTGCTCCTCTCCTCCACCCTCACAGAGGCTTCTTACTGAGCTGAGGACAACCCTAGCCCAAGAGCTCCAGAAAGAACGAAGGCCAGTAGATTTGGACCACTCATGCTGGAAAGGTACAGAGCTTGACTTAGGGCTGAATGCTGGGCAAACTATGTATTTCATCCAAGATGTGGATTCCACACACTGTAAAAGATGCTCATGGACCACTATTTAAGACTCAAATCAGAACATGTGTATTTGGGCATAGGCTGGTTATAGCCTTGGAATATTAAGGAAAGGACTACCCTTTTGGTCTTTGGGGCAGAATAAACTGCCAGCAGCCTGGGGAATCTGATTCCCTGGGTTGAAAAGCATTCCCCGCTCCTCTGCCCTCTCCCTTTCTCTTTCCCTACCAAAGTCAACATGATGAACTGAGCCAAGGATGGTGGGTGGGATTCTAGTCAGAGCAGAGAGATTGAAGAGGTTGAAGGTCTAGGCCCAGAAAGAAGAGAATACAGAAGAGAGGGCGTGGCTTGGGACAGAGCAGAAATTACAGTCTGGGTCAGGAAATATAGTCAGAGTGGAGGGTATTGCAGCAGGGCTGATTAGAAAAATCATTTGCCCATCCCAAGACCATGAGTGCAAAATGCCTCTCTGGGTGTCTTGCTCTCAGGCTCCCAAATCCCCCGAGGCCTCCTTTCCTTTCCCCCTTTTAGTTTTCTCCTAATTTTCCAGGCCTGCTTTGGCACTGTGCCTCTCTTCTCCCTCTTCCCTCGGCTGCCTTGTTCAATACCCCAAATGGATCAGAACTTGCTCCCTGACAACCAGGTCCAGGATTACGAATTCCACCACAGTTCTCTGCCTAGCCTTCCTTCAAGAGTAAAAGCGTGCTCCCAAGGCCTGGGCCTCAGCTACAGGCTGCCAGTCGGGATGTGCACAATGCAGGAGTCATCATTTCCTCTCATTGATTAGCTGTCCACCCTCAAAGTTTCCAGAGGTGCAAACAAGGGCACTGGGAGATTAGCATTCAGCTAGTCTTTTGGACTCCCACCCACAAACACCTGCATTTTCACACCCAAAGACCCTGCACTCAGTCAGTCCAGAAACAAAGAGAGGATAAGCTCAGCTCCTTCAGAGTCCCACCCTGAGCCTTACCCCAGAGCTTTCTAAGGACAGTTACTATCTCTCACATTGCCTGGCACCCTTCACATGTATCCTTCTGCTTCATCTTCCCAATAGCTTTGCAAGGAAGGAAAGGTTATCCTCATTTGACATTTGAGAAAACTGAGGTTTATAGAGGCTAAATGACTTGTCCATGAACATACAGCTGGGATGGAGGTACCTTAACACTCAAAGCCAAGTCCCTCGAGTTTGCAAATCCTATAGCCTTCCTTTTCATCATGCTGCTCCTGATGGGTGTGACTTTAAGCTAGGGATCTTCAAATGTGGTACTATTGACATGTTGGGCAGGGTAATTCTTTGTTGTACACACTGTCCCATGTATTGTAGGATGTTTTAACAGCATCCCTGACTTCTAGCCACCAGATGCCAGTAGCATCTCCAGTTGTGACACCAAAAATGTCCCCAGACATTGACAAATGTCCTCAGGGGGGCAATATCACCTCCAACTGAGAACTTTTGTTTCATACCTTTCTAGTCTATGGCCCTCTTTAAATGTCATCTATCTGAGGTAACAGGCTGTTTTCCATACATGGGCCAGAGATTCTTCACTGTATGCGAAGTCAGGGGATACAGGGAGCAAGGTCAGACAGCTCTGGACAACTGGGCTTGGCAATGATAATGAAGAATGAGAAGGGTATATTTTAGCAGAGATCCAGAAGGCAAACATTGGGGGGGATTACATCAGGAAGTTGACCCAGCCCTCCATCTTTTCATCTATCCATCAGCATATCCATCATATGTCTCTCTACACAATCTGCAACAATTCCTTGGTACAAGGCCTGCACATGGGAGAAAAAAATAACCCATGCATCCTTCTCACAGTGCTGTGGAAGGTTGTTGGAGTCTGAATCCTGCCGAATAGCCTAACTATCCTGAGTAGATGTCTGAGCTTTAGTTTCTTAAAACTAAGACTGATGATACATTCCTCGCAAAATCACAGGGAGAACGGAATGAGCGAGTGTATGTGAAGGGTGCTGTATGTGCCGTACAAATGTTAGCTATTATTACAGGGAACGTTGGACAAGCGCAAAAATAACTGTGATATCAGGCATTCCATGTTAAAGGCTACAGGAAAAAGGGGGCAATGGATTTGAACAAGGAATATACAGAAAAAGAAATGCCAATGGCCAATAAATGTAAAAAGATGCTCAAATTCAGTAGTGTTTAGGAAAATATAAGTCAGAACGGCAAAATGCCATTTGTCACCCAGCAGATAGGCAAAATGGTAACATATTTATATTTAACATCTAAAAGCTGGTGAGAGTGTAAGGAAATGGACACTCCCATACTTCACTCATGAGCATTATTACTGCATTCTATCCGGTAGTGGCTATAAAAATTAAGTAGATTATACCCTTTGACCCAGAAACAAAAGCACGAGAATGGAAGGTTATCTGTGCAAAGTCTGCAAAACGGAAAAGGACAAAGGTTGAATAAATATGGAACATTGAGAAGCCATTAAAATGAATTATATACATGAGCTGGCATGAAGGAATATCTATAATATATTGTTTTTTAAGTAATTGTGTCCATATATATTTATACATAGTAATCCCAGTTAAAAATGAGAAGAAAAACCCTTTCTGTATGTGAATATGTAAACGAATGTTAGTGTGAGCACAGAGAAAGGCATTGCAAGGTGCAGACAAAATGTATCAGTTACCCAAGGGGATGCAAGGAAGAAGGCAGAACTGGAAGAGGAAGAGCGAGGAAAATATTAGCTTTTCCTTATATAATTTCAATATTGTTTGTACTTGTAATAGTGAGCATTTTTATTTTGCAATGTGAAAGAGAGGATTAGGGATCAGAATGAAGGAACAGGAGAACGGATGTGAGAGTTAAAAGCAGGAGATTTTTTTGCCTCTGGGGTTGGGCTGGACTTGAAAGAATGAGTCAACCTAGGGCCTTCCAAAACTGGAATTGAATGAGAACGCCAACATTTAAACCTTGGATAACCTTGCACAACCTTTAGATCTTCGATAACCAGGTTGGGCTTAATTGCAGGCAAAACAAAAAAACAAAAAACAAAGGCTGCCCAACAACCAGCCCTGGGCATTATGGAGTCAAGGACAAAGCAAAGCCATGGCCACCCCAACCTGGTCGAGGCTACCTACACAGGGAATGGGCAGCTGATTTCTCCACCCAACAGCCCTTTGGAGAAAGCTTTTGCTGCAGCCCCCACCAATGCTGGTGGACAGGAGAAAAGCAAATTGCAAAGCCAGTTGGAAAACCTTCCTATTTTTGTCCTGAGTGTTAAAAAAATGCAAAGGTGATGAATTAGGCAAATTGGTTGATGTCACGTTGTATCCATCAGAATGATTCAGAGCCCGGAATGAGTAATAGTAATGGAGAGTAGCTGTTACTAAGAGTAACCAAATTAGCATTATTGAAAAAGACAGAGGAAAAGCAGTGGCCAGCAAACACCCCAGCCCCAAGCCTGCCCCTCAGTCTGCACACCCGGGCTTCTGCACAGAGGCCTACCCTGAACTGAGGGGTGCTGCTCGCCTGCAGGATCCCCTGGGGAGTTGGAGCTCCAACAAGATCAGAGAATGTTTGCACCCATTTTCTTATTGGATCACATTCTAAGCAGGTCAGTGGCCTTGACTCCATTTCCCAGGAGGGATTCTAGAACCTCAGGAAAATAAAAGTTGACCCAGGCCATAGTCACGTAGCTGGTAAGTACCAAAATCTTGCTTTAAACTTAGGTCTCAGAAACCTGAATCCAGGACCCAAATTCCTGTATTCTCCACAGAACCTCTATTAAAAAAAAATCAACTTTTTTTCCCCAGTTATTAGCTGTGGAAAGTAAGAGCTAGATTGGTGCATAAAAGGGAGAGGGGGACAACGTGAATACGCTTTATAGAACGCCCTCTAAGTCCCTTCCCAAGATCAGTAGGGCTCTATGGCCAGGTACAGGGTGATGCAGGACATTCTTAGAAGGTTTGGCCTCTTCTGGACTTCCTGCTCTGTGGTTCCATGCGACCCCAACACATTGGTTACAGTGGACTGACTGAGGGTAGTCCCTGAACCATCAAACGCTGATGGTTCACAAGACAGCCATGAAAGTTGACTGAGGCCGGATTCTTTTTGTATCAAGAACTTGTACAGGAAACAAAGAGGGTGCCAGTTGCCAGCAGGCCCATGGCGTGTGGCTGGGTGTTTTAATTTCCTGGGGCAGCGGCTGTAAAGCACCACAAACTGGTGGCTTAAAATAACAAGAACTTATTCTCTGGAGGCTAGAAGTCTGAGATTAGGGGCCAGCAGGGCCATGGTCCCTCAGAAGGATCAAGGGGAGAACCCTTCCGTGCCTCATAACTGCTGGTGGTCATGGGCAATACTTAGTATTCCTTGCCCCTGACCGCACCATCCCAGTTTCTGCCTCCATCCATACATGGCCACCGTCCCTCCACATCATCTGTGCATCTCTGTAACTCTTCTTATAATCCATAATTAATCCATAATTGGATTTAGGACCCACCCGAATCCAGTGTGATCTCGGTTTACCTTGGTTACATCAGCAAAGACCCTAATAAGGGCGTTTGACAGGTACCATGGGATTGGACTTTAACGTATCTTTTCGGGGGACACAATTCAACCCACAGCACTGGGCCACAACAGCATGGTAGAGACGGCCCATGGGTAGCTGCCTCTGAGCCCCCCTCCCTGAGACACCCTCAACTGACAACTCCCTCCAGCTCCAGCCGTAGGGAGACCGAATGTCAGCAATGGGTCCCTGCAAGCACTGTCCCCTTCAGTCCATATTCCCACTATAAGTTTCCTCCCTACACGCCCCCTGTGCTTGCTGGGATGGCTGCATAAGGGTTATTCCCTGCAACCAAAAGAAGCCATAAATAAAACTGAGTTTAATGTTTATTTTTCTCCCATATATTTGTGTAATTTTATAATGAAAACTCTAAGAGAATCAAGATGCTTCAGAGACTCCTTTTGTTGGAAAGTAGAACATGTCTCCGATGTGCTGACCCAGCCTAGTCACTGTGATACTTTCTTTTGCTGAAATAGTCACCTCCTGCCACCAGGATAAATCAGGCATGCCCCAGACACCCCGAGGAAGCCTGAATTACAGTCACCAGTGCATTCCTAAGAGAACTTCAGATTAGACCCTAAAGAAACCAGACCAGGAGACACAAGTATTCTGTTTGCAAGCCATGAAAAAACTACCCCCAGTGGGGCTGGCCTGTCTGAGTCAGGGCCAGGTGGGAAGGACTGGAGGCAGTTGTCCCACCTGCCAGCAGGGGTTTGAATTTCTCTGCAAAGTCACTCGTCATGCAAGTCAAACAACCCCACAGAGATGGCTGGGGTCAGAGCGGCTTTTCCTGCCTTTCCTCTCCTCCCCAGTCATCCTCCCAGGCAGAGAGCTCAGGGACCAATTCACACGCCTCTCTGTGCTGAAAGTCCCCCAAGGGGCAGAGGGGTGGTGCGAGAAGGGATGGGGATACAGGAGGTCCTTGCACTCTGAAGTGATGGGCTGCCGTGACTGTGCTAATTGTCTAAATTCCAAAGCTCAGCATGTGTCTACTGAGAAGACTGAAGTGTATGTGTGTGTGTGCGGGAGGGCTGAGGGCTCAGAATAACACCACACTGAGGCTCACAAACCCCCTTTGTTGGGTCCTTCCCCTATTTCATGAGGTCCTCCCAGTCAAGCTGAGCACCCCAGAGCATCCCAGAGTACCTTAACCTTAACCCTAAACTCTAAACCCTAACCCAAACCCTAACCCAGAGTCCTGGGAAAGTTGCAGATCCGAGCTTGCAGCCACCCTGCTCATGCCCCTGTATGAGTTCTGTGCTCTTGGGGACAAATACATACAAATTGTAGCGCTTACCTCTTTACAAGTGTGGCACAAGCCATAAATGCTTGGAGCAAAAGGGAAATCTGAGAAGTGAGGTAGGGGCTGTCTGAGTTCGTGCCTCAGAGGTCCTTTCACAGTCTGCTACCCTTCCTTGCACCCTCTGCCTCCCTGCCTCCCTTTAAGAGGCCTAAGCCTGAATTCAGGCCACTGAACTTAAGAATTCTGGCCAATGCTTAGGACTCAGCACCAGCATCATTGTGTGAGGCAGAGCTTGACCTTGTTTCCCAGTTTTCAGCTGGTTTCCTGTCTTGATCCCTGAATCTGAGCTACCTATATAGTCCTCTGTGAAACCAAAACTTCTTAGACTGGGATTTACCTTGTTTTTCCTCTCCCAGGGACTGAGGTCCTAGGGAGACTCAGATCGGAGGCAGAACATTGCCATCTACCAACAAACATCCCTTCTACCTGCAGAGTGGGCCAGGAGGGGTGGGATGAGAGAGGGTTACTCAGATTCTGCCTCCCGGCCCTCCTCAATCTGCCAGCCCTGCTGCAGTGAGCCAGCGTCTGCCCTGCCGTACCCCAAGGCAAAGCCGATTTTACAACATGTGGCCAGCACACAGGTGAGTTGTCTCTGCTGCCCATTTTGGGCCTTTTCCTCAAAAGAATCCAGCACTGAACACTCAATAGCTGGTTGTCAGAGCATTTTACAGGGTAGGGATAAACAGAAAACTCCATGCTATTAGTCCAAGGTTTCTTGACCTAGAAGAGACCTTAAAGTCATCCAGTCCAACGCACCGTTTTACAGATGAGAACACTGACCTTCCAACTCTGGACTGGGCAATGAGGTAAGAGCAGAGGAAGAAAGCTATTCACCAACTGCATGCGCTGAGAGCTACTCCAGACTAAACACCGGAGATACAGCCTCTGCTCTCGGGGAGCACAGTGATAGAACAGGACAGACCAAAGGCAAAAATACAGTGCAGTAGAGGAAGTGCCAAGCTGGTAGATGGCACACGATGGCCACGGGGGCAAGAACAGAGGCCTCTAACTCTCTGAGAAGCCAGGGAAGCCTGGTGGGGGCCAAGGAAATGTGGTTTGCCCCTTTGAGACAGTATTTGTCCAGTTAAGGTGTGAAGCCCATGCATGTTACCTTTCCATTTGCAAGACTAATCCAGCCTAAGTATGGTAAGAGATTGAACCAGAGCATCAGTTAGGAAAACTGCATATTTAACAGTCTGAAACTGATGGCAAATAAATAGGAAATGGCTTTACTTTTCTCCGACCACTGCTTTCAAAGGTGCTTTGATTTCTGCTCCCTGTTTCCCGATGCCATCTCAGGCAGAGCTCAGAGCTGTCTTTTCCCTTGTAGTCATGAGAACATTCTCTGTGTGATAATTAAGACTTAATTTCAGATATTAGAAAGTCCAAAGCTATCCAAATCAAAACCACCCCAAGTAAAACTTCAATCTTGCATATGATTCAAAACCACTTCATTTTGTCCAGCTCAGGACTCATCCCTGGGTCTGAGAAGGGTCGTGTTCCGCTGGGCAAGGGGAAGACGTGTAGTCTGCTGGCCATGGAGAAATGCTGTGGTCTGTCCTTTCACTCCTTGTTCTTCCCCTCTTCATCTTCATCTCTCTGCTGCTCGTGGTTACTCTATAGTCAGGGCAGAAGGACTAGAGCTAAGGAGGAAAGAGTAGAAGTCCTATCTTTAACTTAACTGGTGTTATACGTCTTCCTTGTACAACGCTGTTGGCGTTGATGCTTTTGATGGGACAGGCCTTCAAATACTGACTTTCTCATTGAGAGTTTCCTTCAGGGATCTCCATTCTGAACAGTCTCCTGACATGAGCAATGCATCCTCTGGCTGATCTCTTGAAATCTTCCTTCCACTCCAGGACCTCTAGGGATGGAGTCCCTTGCCTGGAAGGCAGAGTGTCTTCCCCAGCCATCCTCTGCAGCTTCCACTTCCCTCATGAGATCCCCAGGCATCCTACCTTTAGCCTCACAAATGACTTCAGCCACTACTTGCCTTCAGAATTCTCTAGGCACCCATTTCTATGTTCATGTACATTCCAGGGATGCATGCCAAACTCTCCAAGAACTCTCCCACTTTGCTCCACTCCTGGGAATCACTGGGTAGGCTGGAAGTTTCTGCAGCTTGGTAGTTACCTGGTTGGAGAGTAAAATACTTCTTTGCACTTCTGCTGGTGCCTCAGGCTCTGAGTTATTCTCTTGGAATGGCTGTCAGTTGGCTTGGGGTAGGGACCACTCTCTCCACTTTTCCTCACCATGGGGCAGAGAGGGGAATGGCACATCTCTCCTCCTAAGCCCACAGCTCACTGCTACTCCAAATTCCCTCCTTCAGTGAGCTCTAGTTCTTCTGTCTGTACGGGCTGAAAATGGATGACGGGCAAAAGACTGAGGACCACCAGTTCATCCCTCTTTCCAGAAGTCCCTGACACGGCAGCTGGCAGCTACTGTTTCCATCTTTGGTGCCTTTGCCAATATTTTAAGACAGCGAGAAGGTAAATTCAGCATCCTATTTTGCTTACATTATTGCTTTCATAGATGAGGGTACTTGGTTTAATCCCTGGACTTTAGAAATCATCTAACCTATCTCTCTAAGTTCCAGGTGAGAGCCTGAGGTCTGGAAAAGCGAAGAACTTGGCAAAGCGTGGGGCGGGGCAAACCTGGTGCAGATCTGACTACCCCCAGAGACCTGTGCTCCACCCCCTGGTTTTTCCTGACTCATCTCCACCAGACTAGTGAATCATCTCCCTTTGGGAAGAGTGTCCAGCACAATTCTCTACCTACTGAAAGTCGAGACTTCTGGAAAAGCTGAAGGCCTGGAGTTAAGGTGCCGACGGGGGGCTGGCAGGCAGAGAGTGGATTTCTGGCTCCAGGAAAGGGAGCCAAAAGCTAATGCCAGGCAGGTCAATAGCCCTGAAGGCGAAATGTGACAGTAATTAAGGAGGAAGTTGGCCTTCTTGTCCTGGGTCATGACCACTCCCTATAGTCCCTGTTGAGGTTACTTGAAGCGGAAGAGTGTATCCGGACAGACACTGGAGGCACAAGCCCAGCAAAGTGTTCAGGACAGCTTTATTTAATTCCCTGCCCATATGGAGATGCCCTCCACTAACGGTTTGGAAGCCACAATTGCATTAGCCGTCTGGAGCTCCCATAAGCTCAATCAAGCCATAATCAAGGATCTTCTGTGATTGTCCATTATCTGCTTCTCAGCCAGAGAGGCACATTCTTGGGGGAAAGTGATCAGAAAACTGCATATCTGGCACTAATTACATGCTAGTTTGCATCTGTGTCCCTCCCACGGCTGTCAGGAGCCATTGTGGATGCCTGGGGACATCTCACCCGCTTCTGCGCAGGTGACCCTGAGCGGGCCCGGAGCCCAGAATAGGTCCATGCAAATTGGTCTGAATATGTCTCCCCGGGAAGACAAGTTCTCTCCAGCTTAAATGTGGCCGTATGTTTTACATTGAGAGTACCCTGGGTGCTCGGGAAGGGGCTACTGCTGGGTCAGCAGATAATTCACAGCAGGCGCCCAAGAACATCTGGAGATGCAGCAAAAACAGCCAGATGGGCACCTCATGAGAACAGTGAGGGTGGAGACGGGGTTAGCGCCAGAGGCAGCAGCTGGCCCCCGCCTAACAAAAAGCCATCTTTTGGGTTGGGGCACAAGGGCGAATGGTGAACAAGCCCTGCCACCACCTGACTTCAGCTGACTTCCAGAGACATTCTCTCTCCTCTCCACTACAACCAAACGGGCTCCTCCGTCCTGCACTTTGCCTCCTCTCTGCCCGGTTGCTCTGTCACCCTGAACACTGCACATCTGAACTTTGCCTGGACCTCATGTGCAGGTCCAGCTTCCAGTGCCGCAGCTGCTACAAAGCCGTCCATGATCACTACACATGATGTAGGCCCTCCCTCTACTGAGCTCCCACAGTGCTGTCTCTGCCTGTCTTCCAGGCTTGGTCTGCGATGTAACCGTGTGACCCATGGACAGAGGAATCCTTGAGAGCAGAAGCTGTGCCACGCTTCATTTTTCCTGTAAGAAATGTGAACAATCACACAAAAGGACAGGGGATAATAAGACCACCACCTCTGTACCACTCTCACCAGAGAACAATGATTGTTAAATTTGTATTATAGTTGCTTCACTTTCTTTATTAAAAGAGAGGACTGTTAGATATAAGGTTCATGTCACCTTGGAATAGCTATTAAGAGAACATAAAGCTAATAAGCAGCTCTGGAGTTTGGTTGGTTCTTTGGGTTCAAATCTCATTCCTGCCACTTATTAGCCATGGTGACCATACACAAATGGCTTACTTAACCCTCCGTGCCTCAGTTTCCACATCTGTAAAATGGATGTGGAATGTGGTCCTGGAAATCCAGCAAGTTAATGCATGGAAATGTCTGGCACATGATAAGCACTCGGTAAATGTCAGCTGTTATTTGTCTCCCATCCCTTGACCTGTTTCTCAGTGCTCCTCCTGGCCCCGCCCCACCCCGCCCCACCCCGCCCCGCCCCACAGAGTCAGCCATAACATGCACGGAGTATGCATGCTCTCAGTCCCTGCTTTGTACTTGTACTTCCATATGTATGCTATGGTCATGAGAAAGATAGAGTGCTTGTTGTGTGTGCTATTTCATTTACATAAACAGTGTGTTGGTTAGTGTCTTAGAGTTGCAAACACAGAAAGCCCAACTGTAACCGAGTTAAACTGGAAGGGGGATTTACTAGCTCCCTTAGCAGAAAAGTTTAGTGGCAAGGAGGATTTCATGATTACTCTGCTCAACTCCGTCATCTAGGACCCAGTGGCTTTCGTCTCTTGACTCTTGTTTCCCTGGTGTTAACTTCATCCCAGGGCTGCTCCCCCTCTAGGCCCACATGCCTCCTTGTCCACATCCACGGAGAGAGGGAGTCAGCCAGGGAGAGCGCTGGGGAGAGAGGGGAAGCTTTTCCCCACAAAAAGGCTCCAGGAAACTTCTCAGTTTCCACGACCTAAAATGGTTCTTGCTTCTGTCCCTGAACCAGACATTATGGCCGTGAATGGGATTGTATCGACCAGGCTCGGCCTGGGACATGCCCCCCACTGTAAGAAGAGGGTAGAGTGGGCCTCTTTCAAAACACACAGGCTGCTCAGGTTGCTGTGGAAACCCAGACAAAATTATATCAAGGGAAAGGAATGGATGGTAGGGAGACAACAGGTCTTCTACCAATGATACCTGCTGTTTTTAGCTCAGCATATATTGTTCTGCATCTTGCTTTTCTCACTCAATGTGTTGTTTTTGAGGTCTATCCGTTTGGTACGTAGAATTCTAGTTTACTCCTTTTAACTGAGGAATCCTATTCTATCATCTGGATTAGCCACCTTTATCTGGCCACTTCCCTGTTGATGGACTTTTATTGCTTCCATGCAAACAAGGCTGCAATGAACATCTGTGCACGTCTTCTTAGGGACCATCTCAGTCACCTTTGTGTTTGCCTCTGGCTCCTTTTTCAGCAGTCAAGCCCATGGGAGAACTTGACAAGTATTGTATTTATGGAAAAATTGAATAAATGAGTGAATGAGTGAATGTTCCCTTTTTTTCCCAGCTATTGACATGGCCATTACAGCATGCTGGTCATGGAACACTACAATGCTAGAGTTCAAACAGGGCCTTTAAGTTCACAGAGGAGGAAATGAAGTCTCAGAGAGGAAAGTGGCTGACCTGAAGACACCCCACACCTCTGGGCAGAACTGGACTGGAACCCAAGGTCACTGACTCTAGAGAGGGCTCTCCACTCCTCTCCACTGAATCCCCCGTTGTTCCAGGCTGTCGCTCCTTTGTTCTGCTTCTTTTACTCTTCTGATCTGTTCCACAAATTCACCTGTGAGTTTCCCGCAGGCTTGCCTGTGTTTTTCTCCCTGATGGATGTGTGAGCTCCCATGGGTGAGGCTCAGGTCTGATACTTCTCTTTTAGCCAAGAGCAAGGCGGAGTCCAAATATGCCCCCATGCTCTCCTCGAAGAAGCCCCTCCTAAAGGGCAATGGCCCGGAGCTACAGAACCCCTAGTGCAAGAAGCCACCAAAGATCTAGCACAGTTCCCTGGCAAGTGTCACTGCACACACCTTCTTGGTGCTCCTTGGTCTCTCTTGTGATAAGACATTCACAGCCTCCCTCAGGAGCTACTTTGGTTTTGGACAGCTCTGTTTGAAAGCCTCACCTGCCTCTCACACCTACCCAGTGCTCTCACCCTGCCTTCTGGAGCCTCTGAGCATAAAGCCAAATCCATATTCCATGTGTCAGACTTTCAAATACCTGAGGGAGCCTGAGTCTGCTCTTCTTCGGGAGAAAAAAATCCCCAGTTCCCAAATCCAACTTGTATAGCATGATTTCTACACACACATCATCATCATCATCATCATCATCATCATCATCATCATCATCATCATCGTCACCATCATCCTAGCACTCTCCCCTACCCACTTTAGTTTGACCATGTTCCTGGTGGGATGCAGGCACCAGGGCAGCACCCTCCTCCCAACAGCCTGAGTAAACTGTACTCATTTTTGGGTGTCAGCTTAACCATCACTTCCTTTGGGGAGCCTTTCCTGAACTCCTAAATCTGGGTTATGTGCTCTAGTAGGTGCCCTCTCAGCATCCTACAGTCCCCTATCCCAGTAATCATTGACCCAGATTGCACAGCCTGTATTCTTGTGTGTACCCCGCAAAACAGGGAGCTCCTTGAGGGGAAAGATAATGTCTATTGGGTCCACTGCTTTATCCCCAGGGCCCAGTGCATGCTGGGCAGCTTGGTGCATATTTATTAAACAACTTAATGAGTGAGATAGTTTTAACATAGCAAAGAAAGTGGAAGAATGCAAAACTAACCAAGGAAATCATTTTTAAAGGCAAGTAGGGGGGAAACTTAAAAAAGGAAAAGAAAAACATATGCTTTTATTTGTGACAAATGAAGAAAATTGTCCCTTCCCTACCTTTAACCTCAGTATGCCTACTTAGGAAGGCTGAAATGTCCTTGGCTTCAAGGCATTCCAGTCTTTTATACTGTCAGCCACTCTTGAACTTGCATCAGCTCACTCTTGGTAGCCTTTCACTGGAAAGCTGGTCTCCTCATTTACAGGGTAAGTCAAAGCAAGAGCAGGACAGAGTGGGGTGTGCATGTGATGGTCTGCCAGGTGCACAGGAGGTCACAAGACAACAGGGAGTATTGACTGGGAGCATGGATTTTACTTGAAATTTTGGTTGGGGTACAGGGGGAACAATATAAAATATCTTTTAATATTAAAATAAAGTTGGATATATTAGAGAGTAGAATTCAAAATCTGGATTCCTTTTAAAGATAAAACATAAGACCTCAAGGAAATTTATTTTTTGTTCAAGAAGAAACCACAATTCATTCATTCATTCATTCATTCATTCATTCAATCAATCAATCGATCTTTCAATGTAATTCCTCTTGCCAGGCACTGTTCCAGGCACTGAAGATACAATAGTGAACAAAACAAATAAAAAATCGTTGTCTTCACAAGCTTACATTTTAGCAAAGGGAGATGGGCAAAAAACAAAATAAATAAGAACAATATATGACATGTCAGATGGTGACAGGCATATAAAGAAAAATACACCAGAGAAGAAACAATATTAGGAACACTGGCACGAATGTGTGAATGGGGAGATGACATTTGGGAAAGGTGGGAATGGAGGAAGCATGAAAGGTGTGGGCTGCAAGGGAGGAGCAAGCTTGGGTAGGAGTGAAGAGAAAGCCAGCTAAGAACCTGTTAAATTAGATGGGCCTGGGGGACATCCAGGTGAGATCCAGAAAAGGCTGAAAAAATATAGAGCCCAGGAAACAAGACCATGTTGAGTTTCAGTCAGAAATGTGTAATTGTCAGCAGCATAGTTAGCCTCCGAAGAGACTCCAGGGCACAGGCTGAAACTGGCAACCCCTGGGCTGGGTCTGGCACGTGCACATGGTACTTTCTTGGTCTAATAACTGTCTGGAATATAGAGGTTAAGAGGTTAAGCTCTGGAATCAGACTACTTGGCTTCTAGATCCTACTCAACACTTACTGTGTGACTTTGAACAAGTTACTTAACTCCTCTGTGCCTCAATTTATTTATTGGTAATAACCATACATGTCACATAGGGTTATTATAAGGATTCAATGAGTAAATTAATGAAAAGTGATTAGAAAAGTGCTGGCTCTACAAATGTCAGCTGCTGCTATTATGATTATGACTGTGATTGTGATTGTTAGGTATTTACCTGGAGCAAATGTTTTCCAGGTTACCCTGCAAGACCATTTTGTTTATTTAGACGACTGGTCTGGTCCTTGTCAGCATCTGAGTTTGTGAGCCCTGGTGTGGAAAAAGGACAAGGACAGAAATATGGAACCAAAGTTAGAAGTCCATTTTGAACACTTAGGTCTTTAATCCACTTAGAAATGTTTGGTATATGGTGTGAGGCAGGGATCCAAGTGAATGTTTTTCCCAAAGAGCAAGTCAGTTACCCTAATACCACATACTGAGTCATCCATGTTTCTTCACTGTTTTTATATGTCACTTTCATAATATCTGCACACATTTCATATACTTGAGCCCAAAGCTGGATGGTTCATTCAGTAGTTCAACTCCATGAGGAAGGGGATGTTATTTTATATGATCACTGTATTTAAGGTGTTTGAACAGTGCCTACCACAGATATATATTCAAATATTCATTGAAATGGCAAATAAAAAATGTTATTATACTTTTGTGATTTTTAAAAATATCTGGTTGGGAAAGTCTCACGTTTTTTACTCCTTTACAGAATACTCAGGGTTAGTTAGACTCGTGCTCATATTCCCTCCAAAGGAACCTCGAGTAATGAGCAGGAATCAGCAGGAGACAAGACTCGAAAGGTCATGGGGACAAACTATGAGGTTTGAATCCAAGCCTCATGGGGTCTTGAGTCCAAGCCAGGGGATTAGATTTTACTCTGTAAACCTTTGAAGGGTTGTAGGCAGGAAACAAATGGTCAGACAGGTGATTTCAGGAAATCTCTCTCTGGTCCCTCAGGCAGGTAAATTTGACAAGATAAGACTGCAGATCTAGGCTAGAAATTAGTTGCTAAGAGGAAAGCATGAACTTGAGAGCTACTTAGCAGGTAGAACCAACAGGCTATGGAACCTAATTTGATTGACATGGTGGAGGTAAAGTTGGAGAACAGGGTGATCACCTGTTGCCTGAATGGAGTGACTGGGAGAAGACTGGTGTCCTTTACGTGTTAGGGGATCAAGAAGGAAGGTTGGGTTGGGGAAAATACCCAGTTCTGTTTTGGACTTGCTAAGTTTGAGGCTCCTATGGGTTCTGTTTAGAACGGAGTTGGGTCTGAAATGCAGATGAGTGCACTGAAGACAGAAGTTTTCAGGTCATTAGAGGCTGACATGTTAGGTGAGATGAGGCATCCGGGACAACGTGTTGCCCAAAGAAAAACTGTATGGGGAACATTTAAAAAATGTCTGTTGAGTGCTTACCAGAAACAGGGCATTGGGCTATGTGCTTTGTATTCACCATCCCATTTAATTCTTGCAGTAACTATTGTTACCCCTATTTTAGTGATGAAGAAACTGAAGCTCAGTTCAAAGAACCTTCCCAGAGTTGCAAAGCTAATAAAAAGCAGGTCTATTTCAATGCCAGGTTCACGCTTTTGACCATTAAGGCTAGTCTTTTACTGAAGGCAGTGTCCCCAAAGACCTACTGTCACCCCACTCCTGGGCTTCAGCTGCTATCTGAAATGGTCCCCAGCAATGGATTTATTTCATGGGTTCAGAGATGAGCTCCCAGCCTAGGGGTGGGGGTGGGGAGTTACTCTGCACCTCTCTCCCTTTTTAAAAGTCAGAGATTCAAAGTCCCAAAGTCTCTAGCCAACTTTTATCTGATCCAAACCAAGTCACAGGGCTTTGGGCAAGAAGGGATTTCCTTACCAGCTCGCTCTCTGCCTCATCACCCTTAAGCAGGCTGAGACTGTGTGGGCTGTGGAGGCACAAGAGCTGGTGAGAAGGAAACAGGCACTCCTGACTGTCACCCTTCTCTCTCAGTGACCCACAGCCACCTCCTCATAAATGCTAGTAAATCACCCGTGGGCATCCAGCCTTCTTGTTCTTACATACTATTTAATAGATGCAAATACATGATTAATATTTTCCTTCACTGATTCTGATTTCATTCTATTAGTGATTATACTGATGGCAACAGTCGAGGGGATTAAAAATCCTGTTTAATTCACATTATATATTTTTTTAAACTTTGCTGATAAATTTTAAATGTCAAGTGCTTTGGTGTCTTCCATAAGATGCAGAGGCCAAATGAGGAGGCCAACAGTCATAGCAGGGAGCTCAGACACAGCTCAGAGAAGGTGGGAACCCAACTGGACGACTCATGTTCCACATGGTCCATGAAAACAGAGCACCCAGCTTGACCTGGGAGTGCTCGGCTACCAGTGGCTCCTGAACCTATTATTCCCTGTATCTTTTCCACTTAATGATTCACAATAATGAAGGCTCTAGGGAGACCTTGCAATTTAAAGAAACTCCTCAGGGAACCCTTTTGGAATGCAAATACTCACCCCTTGGTTGATCTCTTTATCAGTTTAGTGTGTTTTTTAAAAACTGAGTAAAACAACTCAGATAGATAAAACCCATAATTTTCTTACTTCTACACCCCTTCCTTTTCACCCCAAATTCTCACAGTCTGTCCCTCAACCCATGATGAAAGTTCTATAGGAAGAACCCAGATCCTCTACATACTCTGCAAGCACCCCACTCTGGGAGTTGTATTATTGAGGGTCAGTATATCAAGTGAATAATACCTGAGATATGGGTTCATTTTGTTTTTCAGCTTGCCCACAAATCCAGAGCACTAATCCTATTTCATTGCACTGATAAGCGATTTGCCCAGAAAAAAGATGACTTAGTCAGAAAATGTGCTCACGAATTCAGACTTAGTAGGGTGGGAGCCGGAGAGTGGTTTGGAATTAGTAAAGTCTTACCTCAAATCTTCCCTTGCTTCCACTGTTGCCCTCCCTCCTTCAGCCTCTGGGATGTTCCTACTTGTTTCCCAAGGCTGCCTCCTGCCCCTTCTCCATATCCATGGCCTGAGGGCCCAAGACAGCCAGGTGAGGGGTGAAGCAGTTCCACTGACTATCTACAATAATCAATGGGGCTAAAATCCCCAGAATCAGGCCTTGACCCCTCCTCACTGTCAAGCATTTTCTCTTCCCCTGAACACCAGGAGCCCTTTGTTGGAAGCTCTGCTCCCACCAGTCCCAGTCCCAATTTCTTCATATTTAATGTCACAGTTAATTGTGGAAAGTGTCTGGTCTCCACTATTGTGCTGAGGGTCCCTCAGGGCAGGCCCTACTTTCTATGAAACAGCCTGCTCATCACCACTTTTTGTTGTTTGGGATTTTTTTTCAGTGCACAAAACCATCTGTGTAGGTTAAACAAACCAACCAATATGATCAGACTTCACCCCAGACCCTCTGGTGAGACTGAGCATCTTTCTTACAGACACCTGCCCAGGGGATTCTGTTGTAACCTCCAGGTGACAAACCTCGGCCCTAGGGCACGTTGGGCTCAGAAAGAGGAAGACAACAGAAAAACAACTCATTGGAATTGCTCTTAATCTCCACATGCTCCTGACTTCATTTCATGTACCGTCCTTGATCAAGTACAAGATTTGCTTCTTCTCTTGCCCTTTGGACACCTGCTCTCTACAAAGCCCTAAGAAAATCTCTGTAAGACACAAATCGGACCATGGCATTGTCCTGCTTAAACCTTCACCATAGTTCCCACTGCATTTAGCATACGATCTTCCCCACCTCACCCTCACCACGTAGCCGGCCCCTGCACTTATCTTCAATGCCCCACTTTTCTACTCTGTTCCAGCCTCACCAGTCTTGTTGGTCCTTGAACCTGTTGTTCTTCGTAGTGTGCCTTGCCCTTCCTTATGCCATCTGAGAGCATCTGCCTTAGACTGTTCTGCCCGCAGCTCGGCACACCACTGCTTCTGTCTCTATCTGAGGTATCAGCTCAAGCGTTGCTTTCTCACACACACCCTCCTTGACTGCAAATCTAAGCGGCAAGGCCCCATGCACAGTCATGTGACCCTGTCTCATAGCCTCCATAACACTTCTCATTATCTGAATGATCTTACTCACTGAGTTGTTATTTGTCTATAACTATCTGTCTTCCATCCACTAAGAGTAAGCTCCAGGAGAGCAGGGATCTTCTCTGTCATGTCTATTGTGTGTGCCTTTTGGCATTTTGCATGATACCTGGCATATGGTAGGTATAAAACATATAAAACATTTGTTGAGTGAACAATATACGTTGTTCTTATTGGTAAAGATGATCTACTTTACAATAATTCATTGAGTAATACTTTCAGGAACTTGTAGCAAGAAGTGGAGATTTTTTAATATTTAAATTGCAAAGGAAAAGAAATGTAATTTTGCTAATTTAAGTGTATACTTTGTTAACCAATATTCCTAAGTAGACGTTCTAATGTTACTTTAATTAGTAGACAAACTTATCTATAATTAGTACATCAATTATATGCAAATTAAGCTGCCAATATCCTTAAATACATTTGTGCCCTTAAGCTGCTGAAATACCCTGCCCCTGCCATGTAATTCTGTTTATAGGATTGTTTTGTTTAACAGTCCCTTAATTCATAAACAGTATAAAAATAACTCTCAGTCTTACACCAGATGAATTATCACACGTCGCAAATCATTGAAAACCTAGTTAGTAAGTGGGGGGATCATCTCTGAATACAAGACAAGTGTAGGAGAGATTAACCACAAGTCCAGATTGCACTTGGGAAACAGCTGTTTTAAGTCCATCATTTTATTTCTGAAAATGTCTAGCACCTTCTTCAGGGATGGGTGGTAGCACTGAGAATAACTTCTTAACGAATAACATCACAAACAGGCAAGCACCAGGAAGAAGATAACCTTCTGACCTTGAAGTTAAAGACCCACTCTCACCACTGGAACAAGCCTCCCGGCTCTTGAGGGCCAGGGACGAACTAAAGAGACTCCTTAGAGCTTATGGACTTTCAGACTCAGAGGACGGAGCAGCGAGCAAATGGAAGAATGTGATTCCCCAAAGAGGATCCAAACCAGTGGGGCAACATAATATAACCTTACGTTGAAGAGATATTTGTCACACCCACGTTCATAGCAACATTATGCACAATAGCCAGGAGGTGGAAGCACCCTCAAACACCCATCCATGGGTGAATAGATAAACAAAATGCAGCACATATGAAAATATTATTCAGCTTTGAAAAGCAAGAAAATTCTGACACATACTACAACATGAATGAACCTTGAGGACATTATGCTAAGTGAAATAAGCCAGACACAAAACACTGTATAATTCCACTTATATGAGATTGCTAAAGTTGTCAAATTCATAGAAGTAGAAAGCAGAACCAGAGTTGCCGGAGCTGAGGGGAGGGGGTAGGGGGTGGGGAGCTATCGTTTAAGGGGAATGGAGTTTCAGTTCTACGAGATGAAAAAGTTCTGGACTTATGTGTAAAGCCCATGGACATGAACTAAGGGGGTGAAAATGCTGGAGGGTTGGGGGTGCAAGGCAGAGGGGGGATAAAGGGAGAAAAATTGGGGAAACTGTAATAGCATAATCAATTAAAAAATACTTAAAAATAAAAAAAAAGAAAAAAGAAAAAGTTCTGGAGATGTGCACAGTTAAAACTGATGAAGATTTTACACTATGTGTTTTTTTCCACCACAATTAAAAATAAAAATAATTACATATAAAGAATAACTTTAATATAAGGAAAACCAACTATAACCAAAATTTCATAGGAATCTTACTACTGGGCATTATCATAAGATTATTTAGACTTTCAACCTCCAGGAGAAATATTTGCATATCTGATTCCTACCACTATTCCAGTGATAGCAACTTTTCACAGCCTAATGGTCTGTCCCTCATGGGACAGAGGTTGTTCCTGTTAGGGTCCCAAAATCTTTGTGGTTAAGCCTAGAGACATCATATTTGTATTTATTCTTTTGTCTTTGAGAAAATTCTTGGTTTTCAAAAGCCCCTTATTTAAAAAAATAAGCTACAAAACATTACATCTAGGAAAAGAAACTTTCCCCATCACCTCTCTCCCCCTACATAACAATTATTCTCCTTTTACATGTTTGCCTCCCCAGTCCTCACCCAAATGCAGGCACACAGTAGGGCCTCGCTTAACGCTGACAACAGGTTCTGGGAAGCTGGGGCTTTAAGGGTAACGATGCATAACAAAACCTGTTTTATCACAGGCGGGTTGCTATTGGCAAGAGTTAAGTTCCTGGGACATATTTCTGGTCACAAAAACATCACCGAAGTTCTCAGTAAAGACCAAAAACGCTTCTAATATGAAACACAGAAATAAATGTGAGCTATACATACATTTAAAAAAGATCAATAAAAATAAGTAAGATCATTATTTTCCAACCTGCTTATTCCAATTTAGGGAGGCGGGAGCCTCCCCCGGCAGCTCAGGAGGGCACAAGGTGGGCACCCACCCTAGACAGGACGCCCTTCCGTCCAGGGTGTCCTTGCACACCCTCACTTAGAATGGGACAGTGTAGACACACCAGTCTCCCTCACAGGCACATCTCTGGGGTGTGGGACAAAACCAGAGTCCCCAGAGAAAACCCACACAGACATGGAGAGCACATTGCAAACTCCACCCAGAGAGTGGTCCTTGCTGGAGATCGATTTTTTACCCCCATCAGTGTTACTAGAAAACAACGTTGAACAAAACATTGTTTGAGGACCTGCTGTATTTCATGCCACTGTGGTCACGGTGTAGAAACCATTTTTCATGTGTTTCCTTTTTCATTTGTTATTATGCTATAGACATGTTCCCCAACTTTTACATTTTCATTGAAATTATTTTTAACTGCTGTATAATATTTCGTTGCATGACTGAAACCATGGACTTGGCCATGGCCCTGTTTTTGAGCAGTTGTTTCTATTGTACTAATAAAGACAAAACAGTCTTGGATATTAAAGCTACTCTTGATGTACTCAGCATTTTAAATGGTTACTGTGAGAGACACAAGCTATAGTAGACAGAGCTAGAACGGCCAGTGGGGCGATTCCCCTCACCCTTCTTCTCTGAGAAAGACAGGATCTGCACACCGAGCATCACTCATCACCCCAGTCATATCGTCCTGCAGTAAGTTCCTGACCCCACGTAGTGCCAAGTAGGCTATAGAGCCATGGACTTTTTAGACAGAGGGGAAGGGAGGGAGAAAGAGGGGGAGAGAAACAATGATGTGTGGTTGCCTCTCGTGCACCCCCTACTGGGGATCCTGGCATGCAACCCAGGCATGTGCCCTGGCTGGGAATCGAACCGACGACCCTTCGGTTTGCAGGCCGGTGCTCCATCCACTGAGCCACACCAGCCAGGACTCATGGACAGTTTTGATGAAACTTTCTTGTGGGATTCATCCAAATGGCAGCAACAATGACACATTTCTGTTTAAATAACACACTTAACAGTATAAGCACTTCAGTTAGTAAAGTCTTCAACTTCCCTGGGTTCTGGGTAAATTTTGGAACCAGGGCATCCATTGGTAGGACTATGCTTACTTGGCGATTTATTTCTTTGGATATTGAGAGTAGATTTTGTTCACCTGTTATGAGGTTTTAGCACCCGTCGTTGCCCTCTCCCTGGAAAGCCTCCTTTGCTGCTCCTATGCCTACAATGCACGAGGGTAGTTGAAACCTCTCCCCAAATGCATTGTTTTCAGCCAGGAGGTCCTCCTTTGGCCTTTAGACACACAAAAGGAATATCTGACCCTGGTTCCTTCCAGAAACTCACTCATCAAATGGCAAGAACATGGAAGCAACACGTAGACCCAATGAAGTCAGTCTGGGGAAGGGGATTCCAATAACTGAAGAACAGGAAGTGTTTAGCCTGGAGAAGAGAAGGCTTGGAGGAAGATACTACGGGTCTTATTGTTCCATGGAAGGAAAAGCCTTGGGGTGGAAGTCCATGGGGATGTCACAGGAAGGTGGATTCAGCTCAGTTATGAGAGAAGACGTAGAATTGTGCAAGCACATACAAGCTCATACAATAGTGGCATATAGTCGGTGCTCAATAAATTGTAGCAATCTATTATTATCAGACCCAGGTTGAATTCAGATGGTAGATACACTCACATGATGTGCCACACCAGGCTCTCTGGCACCATCCATGCCTGACACAGAACATTCTCAAAGTATTTCTGTTTTTAATACAGGTGCACATAGCACAGCTAGTTAAAAATCAAACAACAAAAACAGTCGCTGATGAGGAGGGACTATTCAAAGACTTTTGGTCTCAGCTCCTACTCATTCTCATGTACCTTGAGATCGGTTTTCTCCCATTGAGTTGCAGCCACAGTTCTGAGCTGGCTCCTCCTCTGGCTGGGATCATCTGACCTTTGATGTCCCGTCATTGACTTCTATGCATTTTGGCAGTGACTGTCTGAATTATGATTCAACCCTGACCTCACTCTCTCGGGCTTTCCTCTCTTTCATTTCCTTGCACAGATGGCCAAGGCTTCGGCCACTCCTTCCCTTCCTGGACCAACCCGTGTTTTTGAAACATGACCATGCTGAAGGAGAGCTAACACTTGCCAGCCTGCAGCAGGTCTTGTCGATCTGATTTGTAAATGACGGTGGAGGTTTGAGGACAAGGCTCATGGTGGCATTACCGCGCTCCAGAATGATGCGAAGATCAAATGAAAAGGAGGAAGGAAAGGCTCTTTTGAATGTGAGCACATTCACACACCCAGAGGACAGAGAGGTATTTAAAGTGAACTGGAACAAACCTGCAACATCAGGTGCGTTCTGCCTTCAAAAATAGCTGCCAGTTAGAAAGGGTTATTTACATATTGATTTCATGCTAACTTTGTAATGGAATATGCTGCCTGCCTGCCTGAGACCTAACAACTGTCATCATAATTTTTTCTAAAAATACAGTCAGAGAAAAACGCTCTGTGAACCCTCCACTGGAAAGTGGCTCCGAGAGACCCCAGATCGCAACAACCATAGCTGAGGGAATATTTCACAGCGAGTGGTTGGCCCTCCCTGCCTCCCTCCAGCGCACCGAGTGTTTTTGTCATTCTAGAAAACCTGTCTTGTTCTAAGGTGAGGGAGATGCCTCTCCCTGCAGGGCAGCCCTTGCAGAAACTCCAGCTGGCCCCTTCTTAGAAATAATGGATGAGAAATGGGCCGAGAGTCAGCCCACCAGCTTCAGGGCTCCAACCTGGGTGCATTCCTGCCGTGGTTTCTCCTGCCTCCTAACAGTCAGCAACGTGTGTTTCTCACCTCCTTTCCTTCCGAACCCCCCAGGTTTGTCTCTACGGATCCTACAGAGCAGATCCTTGGCAGGGCTGTCATCGCTCCCCAGAACAATATTAGCAATTTAAATGCCTCTTTGCCAGGCCTGATGGAGCTGATTCGGTTGTGATCCTGGACATATGGATGGCATATTTGCTGCAAGCTAGGTGAGACGCATCCCAGAAGGGACACCACCCGCCCCCACGCTGCCTTCCCCAGCTGCTCCGGGCTGGGCGGCCGTGTGAGCAGTTAATGTCGGCCGGAGCCAGCCGTAACTGCTGCCCACTTTGTCTCCAGCTGGCCCCCACTGCTGGGGACAAATCTTTCATTCATGAAGAGTAGCTTGTTAGGCCAACTCTGGGACTCTAAAGCCACTTAATTAAATTGTGGAAAGTCGCTTGGCCCTGGTGGGAAATTTGCACACAAAGACACGGTGGTCTGGTGCTCCCTTTGCCAAATGGCTCCACAACAAAACTGTGGCCGTCCCCACCCTCCGGCCCCCCAGCTCTTCCCCTCCGCTCTCAGCACCCCCTCATTAGAGGGCGTCTATTAGGGAATGTTTTCCCAGTGATTCACTGACAGGCCTTTCATTTCTCCCTCGGCAATCAAGGGTGGCAAGTGCGGGCTGAGAGCCCTCCTAGGCCTGATTGCTGAAAGAATTTCCAAAAGTAAAGAGTGTAAACAGGTACATTGAAAGAGCCTCTTTTGAACAATTATGTAAACATTCCGAACACTATTGGAAAACTTTCACAGTGGAACTGTCACATTGGAGCCTTCTTGTTTAATTGGCTGGCACAATGGCTGCTCTCCAGCCACCCCAGCCCCCCCGCAGACCCAGCGCAGAGAGAGAGGGAGGGAGGTTGGTGGAGACCTGGGGGATTCAGATAAAGAAGTCAAGGGAACGCGACCCTACACAAATGACTTTCGCTGTCAGGCCAACGGCGTCTTCCCGTGTGTGTTCTTCCGCTCTCGCTTCTAGAAGAATCTCCGGGGAACAGAGCAGGTATATTCTGTTTTCTGGTGGATTTCTCCAGGACCCGGTCCAGTGCTCTAGTTGGTTGTTAGTCCTGGATGCAAGCTACTTTTAGACTTACTTCTGTGTCATTTAAGTTTTCTTGAAAGCGCCAAATGATCGTTCTGAGATACCAGGCAGAATTGGCGATTTCCCATGCAGCTCAGAGTCTTGGGATTTATTAACTTCACCACCAGCACCCCAATTAGCTCACTAGGAGCTGGAAGAGTTTAGGTCACATGGGCAAACTGCCTATGCCATATTTCATGGAGACACCGAGGGCTGAGATGACTTTTTACACGTGTCCTTCCTTGAATCAGCATAAACAGTCTCCAGGGGTTTGAGGTCCATTCAGTCCATGACCACCACGTTTCCTTAGGGGTTATCTGAATCGGAATGTGTTTCTGGCAAATGGGGCATGGCTTGTTTTTATTTCTAAAAATTGTTTCTTAAAAGCCAGAGGGGTTGGTCGTCAGGTGGGAGGGGTACTGGGGGAATGGGTGAGAAAGATGAAAGGAATTTAAAAGTACAAATTGTCGGTTACAAACCTAGCCATGGGGATGTAAAATACAGCACAGGGAATACAGTCAATATTACTGCAATAACTATGCATGGTGTCAGATGGGTACTAGACTTATCAGGGTGATCACTCTGTAAGGTGTATAAATGTCTAATCACTATGTTGTACACCTGAGACTAATATACTATTGTATGTCCACTGTAAGTGGAAAATTAATTAAACAGAAAAAGGCCAGGGGGGAAAGCCTGCATGCTCACAAGAGGGCGTTGGCACATCGACACAATGAAGTCTTACAAAAGGGTATTATGAAGACCAGGTGGAGACATGGGAAATGGTATGAAAGCATAGTGAAAAATCAGGCTGCAAATCATATTTGCATTGTACTAACAAATACACACAAAAAGTAGCCTGCGTGTGACAAAGGACTAAAGGGGGCTACAGTGGGGTGATGACACTTGTTCTGGGAAGCGAAGGATACCAGCATGTTTTTCTTTGCAAGCCCATCTTTCATGTCATGGAATTGCACTGTCAAGGCAGGGGATGCTGGAAAGCACCCGTGCACATACAAGGTTGAACATAAAAGGCCACCCCAGCAACCCGCAGAGAGGCGTACACACCAAGCCTGCAGCACTGTGCTTCCTTACCAAGCATGTGGATCAGTGCTTCAGAGTACATTCCTAGGTCTAAAGAAGGAGCTGAGGCTTGCCTGCTTGCCAAGCCCCCAGGAGGCAGACACAGAATCCCAACTACAAGATAAATCAGAAGTGTGGTCGGTAGGAATGGGGATGATCAATAGGGTCAGCTGCAGAGCAGGAACCAGAGAGAAAAAGCATCTCTCTCGGTCTCATGGAGCTTCCTGCCTACAGAGAAGGGCTCAAAGACTATCTTGGAACTAGACCCGGATTCTCTGTATGAATCGAACTAGCTGCATCCAGGATCCAACCTACATTTCGAATCACCCCGAGGGCCCTATCTAGCTTTGGCCATAATCTTTTGAACTCTAGCCTGAGCTGGCTGAGGAGCAGGTACCCAGTGTTCAGAGGGTAGCCTGGGCTGCAGACCATCCCTATATTAAGAGAATCTCCTCGCCCTGGCTGGCATAGCTCAGTGGATTGATCATGGGCCTGTGAACCAAAGGACCACTGTTTCAATTCCCAGTCTAGGGCACATGCCTGGGTTGCAGGCCAGGTCCCCAGTAGGGAGCACATGAGAGGCAACCACACACTGATGTTTCTTGATGTTTCTCTCCCTCTCTTTCTCCTTCCCTTCTCCTCTCTCTAAAAGTAAATAAATAACATTTTTTTAAAAAAGAGAATCTCCTGAGCTGTATGAGTATATATGATCAGGTCTGGGGTCCCTATGACCTCAACTCCTACCATTCCCACCTTCTTTCATTACACGCCAGTCATGCTGGCTTCCTGTGACCCTTGAACAGGTCAAGCATGCTCCTACTTTAGGGCCTTTGCCCTTGCCCTTCTCTGGCTGGAAGGGTTCTTGCCTTAGTCACATGGCTGCCTCCCTCTTTTCATGGCATTCTTTATTACTTACATGTAACCTGCTCACAGAAGCCTTCTCTGACCACCTTTATAAAATAGCACCCCAGTTATAGTCTATCCCTGTATCCTGCTTTATTTTTTCTCCATGTACTTTTTTGGGGCTTCTGGAATGGAGACTCCATAAAGACTGGACTTTGTTGTGTTCACTGGTGTATCTTCAGCACCTAAGAGTGCTGGGCCCCTCGCTGACACTTACTACATATCTGTTGAATGAATGAATGAACAAATGGGTATTGTTTTCCATTTGAGTTTTCTGACAGCCCTGCAAGAAAGCAGACTATGGTTTTTGTCTCAGCTCTGAAAAATATTTAAAGCACAAGGACAATAAATTACTTGTCTGTATTCATAGAGAATTGGGGATGAAAGGGGAACTCAAGGTCTGTCTATGACTCCAGAGCTAGCCTTCCTGCCCCATGTGAAATCCCCTGTTTAGCCCTCCTGTCAGGTGTATAAAGGAACAGCAGAGCCTGGGACATCATGCCATCAAGAGGAGCAGGTCTAAAGAACCGGGGTGACAGAGCACCCAAAGGGAGGAGCTCAGAATCTCTCAGCACCTGCACTTGTCCAGGAAGCCCTGAGTAGGCTCTCCATCACAGCAAAGTCCTCACTAGAAACTGATCTGAATATACCTGGGAACATGCTGTAAGTCCTTGAGTAGGTCAAAGAGTCTTTAGAAATTCCTGAGCATGAAGCTAGAACACCTGTGTCTTAAGCCCAGCTTCACCACCTACTGACATATGTGATATTAGGGCCAGGATGTCTGCCCTACTGTCATAGAAAGGGAGAAGAGGACTTTCGGCCAAGATGGAGGCATAGGTAGACACACTGTGCCTCCTCGCACAACCAAAAGGACAACAACAAATTGAAAAATAAAAAACAGCCAGAACTGACAGAAAATCGAACTGTATGGAAGTCTGAAAACCAAGGAGTTAAAAAAGAAACATTCATCCAGACCAGTAAGAGGGGCGGAGATAGGCAACCAGGTGGAGAGGACTCTCAGTAAAGCAGTGGCTGGAGGACCAGGGCGGGCAAGGCTGCGGCTGGTGGACCCGGTGAGGTGGTGGATTGCGGATTGGGAGGTCCCATAGTCCCATGCAGATGAACTGGGAAGAACAACTGGGGAGCCAGATAGACCGTGCAACCCAGAGTTCCAGTGCAAGGAAATAAAGCCTCAAGCCTCTGATTGAAAACATCTGTGGGGGTTGAGGCAGCAGCTGGAGATACTCCCAGCCTGACAGGAAAGTTCATTGGAGAGACCAACAGGGTCCTTGAATGTATACAAGCCCACCCACCCAGGAATCAGCACCAGTTTGCTTGTGGGTAGCAGGGGAAATGACTGAAAACCAACAGAGAGTGGAGAAAGAAGAATTGTTCCCTCTGGGACCCCTCCCCCACAGACAGCATTACAACGCAGCGACGTGGGTTGCCTCACCCTGGTGAACACCTAAGGCTTTGCCCATTACTATGTAATAGGCACGCTGAGACAAAAAAAAAAAAAAAAAAAAAAGACCCAAATGAGAGAACAGATCAAAGCTCCAGAAAAAATACAAATAAGCAACGAAGAGATAGCCAACCTATCAGATGCACAGTTCAAAACACTGGTAATCAGGATGCTCACAGAATTGGTTGAATATGGTTGCAAATTAGATGAAGAAAATGAAGGCTATGCTAAGTGAAATAAAGGAAAATGTACAGGGAACCAAGACAGGAAGGAAACTGGGACTCAAATCAATGGTGTGGACCAGAAGGAAGAAAGAAAAATTCAGCTAGAACACAATGAAGAAACAAGAATTCAAAAAAATGAGGAGGCTCAGGACGTCTTTAAATGTTCCAACATCCAAGTCATAGGGGTGCCAGAAGGAGAAGAGGAAGAGCAAGAAACTGAAAACTTATTTGAACAAATAATGAAGGAGAACTTCCCCAATCTGGCAAAGGAAATAGACTTCCAAGGAGTCCAGGAAGCTCAGAGAGTCCCAAAGAAGTTAGACCCAAGGAGGAATACACCAAGGCACATCATAATTACATTACCCAAGATTAAAGATAAGGAGAGAACCTTAAAAGCAGCAAGAGGAAAGGAGACAGTTACCTACAAAAGAGGTAACACTGTCAGTTGATTTCTCAAGAGAAACTTTGCAGGCAAGAAGGGGCTGGCAAGAAGTATTCCAAGTCATGAAAGGCAAGGAACTACATCCTAGATTACTCTATCCAGCAAAGCTTTCATTTAGAATGGAAGGGCAGATAAAGTGCTTCCCAGACAAGGTCAAGTTAAAGGAGTTCATCAATACCAAGTCCTTATTATATGAAATGTTAAAGGGACTTATCTAAGAAAAATAAATAATAAAAAAATATGAACAGTAAAATGACAACAAACTCACAGTTATTAACAACTGAACCTAAAACAGAAACAAAAACAAACTAAGCAAACAACTAGAACAGGAACAGAATCACAGAAATGGAGATCACATGGAGGGTTATTAGCGGGGGAATGGGGAGGGCAAGAGAGGGGGAAAAGGTACAGAGAATAAGTAGCATAAATGGTAGGTAGAAAATAGACAGGGGGAGGTTAGGAATAGTGTAGGAAAAGTAGAAGCCAAAGAACTTATATGTATGACCCATGAACACAAACTAAAGAGGGGGAATGTGGGTGGGAGGGAGTGTGCAGGGCTGAAGGAAATAAAGGCAGGGTGGAAATGGGATAACTGTAATAGCATAATCAATAAAATATATTTTAAAAAAAGAAAGGGGGAAGAAATATAGATGAAAAGTATGTTGTAAATGATCACGTCACAGAGGTGGCCCTGCTTTCATTCGGAGACCTGTGGTGGTGGAGTGGGAAGAGCACTAGGCTGGGAGTTTTGGAATTCTTGCTGAAGTTCCAGTTTGCATCACTTGGAAGCTCTGTGATGGACCAAGCTCCTAATTCCTCTGAGCCTTGATTTCTCAACCATTAAATGGAACTAATAAACCTCACCTCACAGGGATGCTGTGAGGACTTCAGTGAGTTGAATGTCATCAGCTGAAGGTCAATGTGATCTGTTAGAGCATGATACATTTTGTGCACATGACAAGCTTCGAAAATCATGTGAATAAGGGGAGAAATAGAAAACTAGCCAATCAAGATGGAGAATATTCACTCTCCCTGCCTCAGTTTTCTCATCTGCAAAGTGGGGATAATAATAGGATATAGTGTGTAGGATTGTTGAAACATATGATAAATATAAAGAGCTCAGAACCCTGCCTGGCTCATGGAATGTTCTTAGTAAAAGTTAGTGATTGTTGTTGTTGCTATTGTTATAATGGATAAAGAATGGAGTATCAACCTTGAGGTGTTGACACACCTGCCTCCATGTGGGCAATGTCAGTTAACTATTTCACATCTACTCTCCATCTCAGGGTCCCTGTCAAGGAGGCACAACTCACTTGTCATTTCAGCTCCCTCCCTGAACATGCACCCCAGTCAAAAACTGGGTTTAGTTCTTATACACAACAAGAATTTAAGGGGTAAAATATTATAATGTCTTTCCATGGCAAGGAAAGTTTGCTGATTTACACCTCTGTGTGAATTAGCAAGGAACTAGGAAGCTGTGAAATAATTGGTTTAATAAAAATTAACTACCTGTGAGGTATCCAACCTAGAAATTCCAATGGTCCCTGGAGGAAGGAACAAATGTCTGCACCCACAGGTTGCTTTTAACTGTAGAATATGGACAGATGCATTTTCTGTGCATCCAAAGGTAGAGCCAGGACCAGCACTGCAGATATAAGGAGGCAGATTACAGTTTACTATTAAAAAACACTTTCTACCAAAAGAGCTGCCTGGAAGTGAAATAGCCTGGCTCAGGAGGATGTGATCAAGCAGAGATTCCTGCTACAGAGGGGAATAATTCATTGGGTAAAGGGCCGAGTTACAATGCGTTTAAGGTCTCTTCTAATTCTAAGATTCCATAACTCTCTAAGCGTATGACTCATCAAGACAGGAGAGAAGGAAGCCACGCTGGCCAGAATTCAGATCACGATTTTATGCACAGAAAACCAAAGGCACTCCGCAGTTGCCTTTGGCCACCTCCATTGCACCAGCCAAGAGAATATAAAGCCCTTTTCTTTCCCCTTCCATCTTGAAATCACATTCTCATCTCTCATCCACCACAGGCCAGCTGGAACCAACGTACTCCATCAGCTGACTTACCACAGGTGAGGATGACTTTGAGGGCCATGGTTATGCTTCCCAGCTCAGCTTGTCACAACTTCATTCATTCAGCAAATGCTTACTGAGTGGGTGCTGCTGATACCGAGCCAAATAGGAATGGTCCCCGTCTTAGGAGACCTACAGAACGATGGAGAGTTCCTAGAAATCAGTGAGTCTCATAGTACAGTGTAGTGAAGGCAGATTAAAGGGTGCAGGGAGGAGGGGTGTCTAACCTAGACTGGAAAGGCTTCTTGCAGGAACTGACTGGGCTGCATTTCCAAGGTCACATAGGAGTTAGCTGGACCAGCGTTGTCCATTAGAATTTTCTGCAATAATGGCAGTGTCCTACAATTTACCAATAAGCTAGTCGCTAGCTACACGTGGGCTACTGAGCACTTGAAATGTAGCTGGTGCAACTGAGGAACTGAATTTTAAATTTTATTAATATTAAAATGTGGCTGGATTGCACAGGACAAGTAGGCAAAGGGTGAGGGAAGGTTGTGGATGCCATAATATGGAATTTCAAGGGAATGGGACTGGGGACAAGGCCCCTTAGAGCACGGATATAGGATCAGCAGAGAGAATGGAGAAGGAAGGCTGACAATGAAAGGGTGAACCAAGGAAAACCAGGGAAGCAAGAAGAAATCTGGAAGGTCGGTGTCACTGACACATGGAGGAGAGAGTTCCCAGGGAGCAATCAAGAGTGTCAGATGCCACAAGCACTAAGAGGTGACAATGAATCTGGAATTTGGACACTGGGGGTGGAAGGGCAGAGGAAATTTAATGGAGTTTTTCACACCCATCTGGATGTGGCAATTCAGACCTGTTCCTCCTGAGATAGCCCACTCCCTGGAGAACAAGGACCCTGTGCCTATTTAAAACATTTTGGAATTTTTAAAAACATTTTGGAGTCACCGATGCCTTTGACAATCTAATGAAAATTTTGCCTCCTTTCTCCCGAAAAATTTCACCAACAAATAAAATATTGCATTTCATTTCAGGGACCTCCTAAAGTTCATCCATGGACCCCTTGGTTTAAAAAAAAAATGTCCACACTGCTTAGTGTTTATTTGCTGAGTTCTCACTATAGGTATCTGAATTGAAACTAAATTGTCAACTTCCCAGGAATCTAAACCTAGATAGAAACCTTCAATTTCCCCATCTCTGAGGCCCAGCTAGCCTCAGCTCAGCCTGGTTCATTCACATTTCTGGGCTTATTGTCCTGTTGCCTGTCAATCAACTCCAAACCATTACACAAATTAGCATCTCTAAAGCCCACCTCTGCCTGGAGACGCATAACTAGTGTTTCCCAGGGTCCTCAGCCTAGGATACAAAGGGGTCACACAAGCAGTTACAAAGCTGGGGGAACTCCTTGCCACTCCCCCACAAAGCCAGCGCAGCTAAAAGTGGGTCTTGTTTCCCGCCATCTGAGGGCTTGTGGCCCAGGGCCAAAGTGTCGCTTTCCCTTCCTGTTGAAGGTATTGGCTCACAGACCTGTTATGGTTCACTCTTCTAGTTCTCAGACGTACCTAGGAATAGCTGGGCTGCCCGGGGAGTCAAAGCTCACTCACAGTTCAGACCCCAGATGTGGTTTGGGTCATGTAACCCAAAGAAGGAATGTGAAATCAATATGTGTGTTTTTCTTTTCTTTTCAGGAGAAAGGAGAGAGACCAGGTAGAGACAGAGAAGAGAAATGAGGAAGGAAGAATCATCTTGTTTCTTTATTTTGGATTCTTAAATCACTCTTAGTTGTTAAACCTTTACAGAATGAGATGAAACAGTTGCCAAAAATCCACACAGAATACCACTACTAAAACTACCACCCAAAATAGTAATAACTATAATAATAACAGCAACAACAATGGCCGTACGTGTGACTGGTCTCAAAGCAATTTCCTGAAAAGCACCTCCTGGCTGGAGGGCTGTGCCCTGGCAGAGCTAAACTGGCGATTCCAGCAAGCTTACGCTTGGCTACTGTTCCTGAAAGCCTGAGAAAGCCGGCAAACTTCCCACTGACCCATGGCAAACAAACCCACACGTTAATTCCAGAATGCTCTCTGTTACAGTTCCCAGCGAGCGAGTGCTGGATGGGGCTCCCCAGAAGGCGCTGGCTGTTCTGAGCTGCAGCAAGTGTGATATAGCCCTTTAGACTTCACAGACACTCTCTCCAAGTGCAAACACACACTCTCACACACAGACACACCCACCCACTGCATCAGCAGGCGGCGCGGTGCGTGCAGTCGGGGACCGCGTGGGAAATGTGCAATCACACCTCGCTTTCGGAGGCAGCAAAATCTCTTTTGGTTTGGGAACTGCGACAGTTTGCATGTTGAGAGGGTACAGGAGTTTTCCGAGCATCCGTGTGGAGTTTGGTGCTCTGGCACAGTTCACCGAGTTCCCGTTTTTGCCAGATCCTCTCTGGAGCAGCACCCCCCACCACCACTGCCTCACCCCTGCACAGCAAGGGGGAAGGCCCTCCACTGAGCAGAATATAAATCTGTGGCTCTTGTTAGTTTTCTCAAAGATAATAGGTAGGTTTGTTTAATATTTGACAGTTTACACAGATTATTAATATTTCTTATCCTATTTGATTCCCCCAGAGGTCCTGGGAGAAATCCCAAACAGGAATCATTGAACCTACTTTACAGGAAAGGAGAGTGATGTGCAAAGAGGTCAAATGACTTGTTAATGGTCGATGTGGTAGCAACTGTTGAATGAAAAATTATTCTGACACTGATGTAAAAACAGTAAGAATGAGTTTATTCAAAACTATTGCGACAGGCGAGAGAGATCGGGCTTAACTCAGAATGCAGCAAAGACAGCTGGGGATTTATAACGTAGGAGCAGAGTGAGGGGTCAGGGGACAAAAAAATTACTAAGAGGAGACATCCACGGTAGGAGAATTCTTGCTAAGGACAGGCCAGGGACTCAGATATCAAAGGTGAAGGATAAAGCTCTTGATCAGATATCGGGGTAGGAGATTTTCGCTAAACTGAAGTAGCAGAATTCTTACTCAAATTTTGTGGAACAGAAACAGACACAGAAAGCCAAGGATGAGACCTAGTCAGAGAGAGGGCTCGGAGGAGCCTGATTCAAGTTCAGTCACAGTGAGAGTCTGTTGTAAGTGGCAGGGTCGACACCAAAACCTGGCTCCGAGGCTGGGGTCTCTGGTCCAGTAGTCATGTCTCCACCTATGCCTACCTTTATTAGCAACTTTAAAGCACGGAAAGCTACATACAGAGTTCCATGTAGCATGTCATTCTTCTCTTGGAATTAATACTATGTAATGTTTTCTATGTATTGATGACAAATCTTGATTGTCCTTTCAACCCTAAGAATTGAGGAACTGTTAGTTAGAAATACATTTTTATTTTAAGGTAAAACTGATTGATAAAACACCTTTGGGGAACTGATGATGGTGTCATATTTTGGTCTCAGGTTTCAGTTCAGTTATTCGATTTGTGTCACCTGGAGCAATTTTCTTTATGTCAACAGGGCAATGGCACGGCCCAGTGGGCTCCTGAGTCACGAGGCTCAGGTGAGAGCCCAGCTCCGCCGCTTACTAGCTGTGCGACTTGGACGAGATCCCTAACTACTCTCAGCCTCAGTTTCCTCATTTGTAAAATGGGAACAGCGGTAGCACTCTGTCCTCGGTCATGAGGGTTGAAATATTCTACTTCAGGCACACAGCAGAGTGCCTTTCAAATAGTCATTGCTCCAGAGCCATCAGCTAGTGTGACCTCCATGTCCTTATCTGTCAAACGGCCATAATAGTGTGTCTGTCATGGAACCACTATGACGGATGCTGCAGCTGTGTTCTGTAGCCTTTGAGCAAGTCGAGTATGATGTGATTAATAGGTACTGAGTGCCGAGGGGTCGGATTCAACCGGTTGTTTGATCTGGGAATACGAGTATGTGCTCTGGGCCTCCAGGGTCTCCACCCCTGCTGCTCTCCGAGTCACGTGAGGAGCATGCAGGGCACAGGGAGAGCGTCTTTTGGGTCTGGGCGGAGCCGCACAGGTGGTGGGTTCATGTTGACTTTAGAGGGCAGGAATTAAGACAACACCCTCTGTGTGGACCTCCAGACGCAGACAGAAGTACTCCAGGCAGGGATGCCCCTTTCCGGTCAGTCCACAGCTGGAAATTGGTTAGTTTAGAATGAGTCCACTGGGGGCTCAGAAAGAACCCTCACTGCTCCCCTGGGACTAGAAAGTGATTAGGTTAAGTCATATGAAATTGCCAATTGTCAACTGTTTTTGATCTGCAAACCCAGCAACTTCCTTGATTCAGCCTAATTTTAACTTCTTTGCGAATTCTTTGTACCACTTCCTTTACAGACTGGTCTTCATGAGCCAAAGACTCTCTGGTTTAGTCTTTCATTCCACGAAAACTTACTGTCATCTGATGTGCGGGCTGCTGTGCACGGAGGGAAGGGACTAACCAGTCTCCCTCGGTCCTTGCTGCCTGAATTCTGGACCCATTGAAAGAGCTATGGAGCCAGGAAGGCAGGGTTGAAATGTTGGCTTTGTTACTGATGAGAGTGGTTCTGGAAGGTGTGGGGTCATGGGGTGACAACTGGGCTTCCTAATAGTGAACCCTAGGATTGGGCAGATGACACAGGCAGTCACAGGACAGGTAGAAAACTGTCACCCTGGCCTTTCCTGCTAGGGCTGTCCACAGGCAGGAGGTCTGCTGAGACAGCTCCCAGAACGAGACAGGGAAGGCGGAAATACTACAAGCCCGGTTTCTCTCCAAACTCTCCAACCAGTTTATCGCCCTCTGCCCTGGGGGCAAAGTGAGCAACATCAATTCAGGGCATGAGTACAGCCTGCCATCCTTCCCCATGGAAACAAAGCCCGGGAAAGGAGGGTCCCCCAACAAATAGTAACAGCAGCAAAAGCAAAAGCGGATAAACAAACCCCTCCCACTTACTAAAGGTCTGCATGTGTGCAGGAGCCTTCATTAAAGGAAATGAGTTTATATCTCAGCAAAGCTATAACAAATTATAATTGATTATTAGAAATCTTTTTCTTAATAGACTGCCGTTTACTTCCCTTGTCCCTTCTCCCCTCCTCCCCCTCCTCTGAGCTCCCCTTCTCCTGTCTGCGTCTTACCTCTCAGAACCTCCCCACACCCTTTCTCCCCGTTTATGTATAGGGCATTGTGGTTGTTTCCACCTTCTACTGCCCCCTACAACTTCAGCTGAGACATTTCTTTGCATTCTCCTTCCATTTTCAGAAGAGGTACCGCCTTCTGTCACATAGAAGACGCTAATTTAAGAGTACATAAATAATTCTTCTAGGTCCTGACAACACCAAAACTCCTATTATCCCCTATCCTTCCTTCCACAAAATAAAAACCTAAAATATAATTCCCAAGTATGCCTACATTTGGCAGGTGTGGGATTTTCCCCCAAATATCTTTTTCTAAGTACAATTATTTTAAGCACTAGCCCCAGCGAAGCTTAGTGTTCAAAAACACACAACCTTGGTTCTCCAAAATTAATGTTAATACATTAGGGTTTATAATATAAGTTAGTTTCAAGCCAAATCATTGATTTCCATTTCCACTCGTCCCCTTAAGTTAAGAAAAACTGAGGGAAAGCTAATAAGTTAAGAGAAATCTCCTCAAAGACTCTCTCTCCTTAGAGAAAGAGATCCTTTCTAGTAATCAGCTTTCAGGAATTGTGGCATCTTTCCCAATGATTAATCACACACGTGAAAAATCTGGGAGAAATGTAAATGTAAGGAAAAGTACATTTTGATACAACTCTGAAAACATACATGGGATCAATAACACAATGCTACCCAACGAATTGTGGGACTCGGGGATACTTCAGACACTGCCAGGTACCCCTTCCTTGTTAAGACCTGGGTCAAAGGGCTCACCCAAGGCCACACAGGGAGGGAGGGCAGGGGAGGGACCAGATCCTGGGTCTCAACTCCTAGCCCTGTGCCTTCCCTTTTCCATGCCTACTGTCAGGGTCTACTTTAAAAACCACCAACACATCAGAGCAGAAATTGGGGTTTTCATCTTCATTTGTGGACTATGATAATGAAATTCTAATCAATAATTAAAGGACACTTCAAAATAAAACTATGAAGTATTTGAAACAGATGGACTTGGAATCCTTACAACACTGATCCCCAAGAAGCCAGGCACTCCCTCGCTGGAGATGGCCACAGAGTTGAGCGCCCCTCCAGCTGCACACCAGCCCACCTCTCTCAACGCCTCACCCTACTCACCCCTGCCCCAGGGAAGCATGGCTTACACTTCTCTAGTGAAAATTTCACACTTGCTTAACAAAGAGGAGGGCCTCCAGACTCCTGATAGCTGCTCCTGGGTAAGACCAGGGCTATTTCTGACCTTTGCCGTGGAGGTAATCTGCGTCTTTAACTCCTTATGAGTCACGCAAAAGAAAAGCACCATAGAACAGACATGGCGCATGCTTTGTTAGTTCTTTTAATTGATGCGTCCAATTGCAATGCCCTTAAGTCATTTTTAACTTAATCTTTGAGATCATTTGTATATTTGCTCTCAGAAATACACCGTGGATGGAGCAGAAATGAGACCCAAAGGCTACATTACAGGCATATTCTGCTAAAAATCTAAGTTATCCAAATGCCATCAGATGCATTGCATTCAAGGTTGGATTTGGGATCAGAAGTTTTTTTCCTGCTAGAAGAGGAGACACAAAGGCAGAGTGAGGAGGGGCATGTTGTCTGAGGTGACTCTTGCAGAGGAGAATCAGGAAAGCCTGTGTGGGAAGCCCAGAGTTCTGGTCCCAATCTAGAACTCCACAAAGAGAGTACTCACCCCCGCCTGGTGTCCCCAGATGCTGGCTCTGCTGCAGTCATGACTTGGGAAGGAGGGGGAAAGGGATGAAGGAGGATGTCACAGATAGTTGTCAAAGGGATAGGGAGTTATACTTTGGGAACAAACACCTTGACTTTGCTGAGGCATAAACTTCACAGCAGGAAACCATTATTTCAGTGACAAAGCTTTGTTCAGTTGACATTATCTCCTAATTATCTGCATAAGAATGCATTTGTCAAGTTTCATGAGATGGGATTGATAACAATAAACCTGCATTTCGGCACAATATTTGAATTCCAAAGGCAGAAGCATAACACACAGGAAAAGCACTGTGGGCGGCTTGTCTTGGCTGCTGCCGGCTGTGCACCGACTCCAACCCTGTAACTAAAAAACACTTGTGATCCGCCCAGTCACGCCTGCCTGCCAGGCTGTGTCAAGAGTTCTGGGGCCACTGGGCTGAGGCAGGGTTCCTGGGACACCTGGGCCAAATGTTTCACATCTTGGGAAGACACCCTGCACTGTCACCTCCAAAACCACACAGCTGGTCTGGCTCTCCTGGCCACGTGTGCCACCATGCTCTGGAGTGTGGGTGGTAACCATGGAGTATTGACTCCAAGCCACCTCCTGGCCTGAGACAGCAGGACACAAAAAAATCCCAGCTCCTTCCTCTCCATCCTTTCCCCCAAGTACAAATGACTCCAGCTTCTCTCTAAACAGCCACAGTGACATTCTGTTCCAGGCACTGGGGCTGCCTCTCCTGCAGTATATTGACCAGGGCAAGAGCCAGTTACGATCAGAAACATGCTAGAGCTGCTGAGCTTGGATGACCTGACGTCTATATGAACAAGCTCCTTCTAGAACTTTCTAAAACAGCTTTAATTCTTTTATTCTGCCAGAGAATTTAGAATAGGTTCCTCAAGGGGCCGGACTATATAATATTTCAGAGTGTCCATGCAAAGGACATTGAGGCTTAAGTGCATATTCTGCTTCAGCCGTCTGCTCTGATATCCCAGGGTTTCCAGAGTGGGTGTGCAGGTTAGTGTCCTGACATGACCCTCGTTACTAGAAGCCAAGGACAGAACCTTAGAGATCAGCAGCATTTAAAGCATAGATTGGGAGCAAGGAATCCACAAAAGAGATTGGAAGGAACATACATGTCTGCCTACACCTGCCCCTCCATGCCTGGGTCAGAGAGGGCACCCTAGGGAACCAGGAAACTGTCAGTTACAGGTTGTTGCAGAATGGTCTCCAGCTTGTTTACACCTCCCTGTACCCACACCCTGTACCCGGTTCCCTCCCACACTGACGTGAGGCTTGCCAACGTGACTTGCATTAGCCAAAGCCACTAATATGATGGCAGCAGTGCCCTGAAAAACACTTGCATTTGGAGCCCTGTGACTGCCACTGTGAAAAGACACCCTGGCTAGCCTGCTAGATGATGGGAGGCACACGGCCTATCTTCTCCTGCTGACAGTCTGCCGACCCCCAGACCTGTGAGCGAGGCCATCCCAGATTACATAGCCATAGCCAACCCACCCACGGGCCACAGCTGCACAGGCCAGACAGGCAGGGATCAGTCTAACAGCCCAAACCAGAAGCGCCACACTGAGTGGTTTGCTTTGCGTCCATAGATAATTGATACACTAACCAAGATGAATTGAGATTAGGGATCCCAAGTGAGATGGTTAATTTTTTGTGTTAACTTGCCTGGGCCATGGGATGCCCAGACATGTGGTCAAGCGTTAGTTGGGTGTGTCTATGAGGGTGTTTCCAGACGGGATTAATATGGGAATTGGTAGACTGAGTAGACAGATTGCCCTCCCCCATGTGGGTGGGCCTCAGGCAGTCAACTGATGCCCCAAATAGAACAAAAAGGCTGAGAAAGAGAGAACTTTTTCCTGCGAACTGGTGTTCGCAACCCAAGGTTGTTCTTCTTTCCAGCTCTCCCTAGCAAGCACGGCTCTTCCCCTGCCCCCGAGATGTCTGAGACAGTCTGCAGGTGGGACTGGAGGCTTCCTTTGTTCTAATTGCAATCAGCAGTGGCTTTCCACTCCCTGGTGCCACCCATTAGCGCCTCTGCTCCTTCTCCTCCGCTGTGGGTGTGGAGTCACCACCGTGGAAATACCGTCCCTGGGTTGTGGAGGAAGAAGGACAAAAGGAGGAAGGTTAGGTTTGATTGATGCTGCACAGGGGCCATTCTTTTCCCTCTTTTCCTTCCCCCACAGAACTGAATCCAAAATAAATGAACAGGCTCACCCATTCCTGAGTTTTAATGGAACTAATTATCTGACTGCAGAGTCCCAACTCCGTGACTGCTTCCATTCTGGCTGGTGTTAGATTGCATTACTATTTTCATTTGTTTTCATTATTATTAGCTTTTAGCAATGAAATGGAGTTAAAATTATTATAGTTTGTAACATGCTTTTTGTACTAATAATTCAAGTACTTTCGAGTAGGAGCTGAGAGCATTAATTTGTCAATCATTCCTGCTTTGTATCTAGTCCTGCTTTAAATAGACTAAACAAAAGAAATGAACACTATATATTTCCCCAAGGGATAGAACTTGTAAACATTCAGATATGTTAGACTTTCATGAAATTATAAACCGTAATTCCAAGGTATATTGCACAAATAATAGGGTATTTCCAAATCAGTGCAGCTGACATACAAAAGCTTCTGCTCTGGTTCAGGTAATAACACGGGGCAGCCATCTGTGCTCAGAGTCTACTAACCTAGTCAGGAACCAAGGTGAAGGTGAATAAATGCAAACATTTTTGGAGGTTGAGCCGAAGGTCCTCAAGAAGTCTGAGTCAGGGATGTACGCATTAAGGGAAATGAGAGCCTTTTGTAGCTTCTACGCCCACTCAGTCGGAAGCAGGATTTCAAAAACAACAACATGGGGATAGCCTGAACTACCACCAAGAAATGCCACATTAATTCTCCCAGGAGTATTTACAACAAAGAGAAAGGGAAGCAAGATCCAGAGCTAGAAATAAACGTGGTGTTGTAACTGCATGTAAATGCAAACGACCTCTCTATTAAACGTGATAAAAAAGATCAGCTTGCATCACTGGACTGCCTGGATTGCAGGGTGCTTTTTAAATAAAGAAATGCCGTCTTATTACCTTAAAAGACATACTGCACGCAATCAGATTAGGACAATATTAGTCCTCTAGAACCTACTTTAATGAATGAATAGGAATGATTTCTAATTATCAAATCGATTGTCTCAGGTAACTAGGTCTTTGGGTAGTCTTGAAAGCAGTTTATTTTCTTAACTGGGTTAAGAGAATAAATCTGAAAATCTTGCACACTCTTAAAAGATTTTATTTATTTATTTATTTATTTATTTATTTTTAGAGAGAGGGGAAGGGAAGGAGGAAGAGAGGGAAAGAAACATCAATGCCTCTCATGTACCCCCTAATGGGGACCTGGCCTGCAACCCAGGCATGTGCCCTGACTGGGAATTGAACTGGTGACCCTTTGCTTCGCAGGCCCATGCTCAATCCACTGAGCTATACCAGCCAGGGCTAAACTTTGTGTATCTTTATTAAAGGTTTTTTACCCCTTCAAGCAAAGGAAATCTATTACTCAGCTCCACTGTCCATGGTTACAGGTCCTGGATTGAAAAACCGGAACAACATGGGGACTTAGGTGACCTGTTCTGGTCCCAACATTGTCTGGGAAGAATGTGGCATTAGTGGGACAGCGGAAAGGTCCCGTTTCTACATGGTTGACTTCCAATTGCTATGCCAATTTTTCATCCTGCTGGAAATAGTCAGAATGTCAAATTCGGCTCCTAAAATGAAACACTACCAAGAAAATACAGGAATTGGTATGTTACTGGGTTTCCCTCCCACTGCTTAAGACTGTGATTTGGACAATCTGATATTTCTGACAAGAATATATTTTGTCATTAGTAAGAGGCTGCAGTGTACCTGCTCACTAAACCAGGGAGGTTTTTCAAGTTTGGATTTTCTTTGGCAGAAGAGACCTTGGAAATTGACCAACCCGTTAATCCTATTGCTTCTCCTAGTCCCCTCCACATGCCCTACTCCCCCACCCCCACCTCTCAGGCTGCTCAAAAAATAACTTTTGACTGTGGCCTTTAACAATATGATAATTTATTTAAAACAGATACAGTCCTGAAAGTGACCCACTTAAAATTATTAGAGATACTGTGTTTATTTTTGCTGTCCATAAAACAGAAAATGGTTTATGAATATGCAAACTGATCTGATGTAATTAGCATGATTGGCTCCTACCGCACTCCGTTTTATGTGGTTAGAAGAGTAGATGCAGAAACTAATGAGGTCATGTTAATGTGCCTGTGAAGAGAGCTTCAGCTGTCAGAACAAGGAAGGCGAAGGTCTGGGAGAATCTCTGCTTTGCCACAAAATCACCGAAAGTGGGCACGCACGGAGTGAGCCCCTGCCTGCGTGCGAGGGAACCACCAGGTCCGGGAGCCACTTTGCCTCCTGTGTGTGAGGAATCAAGATGAGGAATAAAAATCTATGTCCATCGGGAGCACTGATTAATGCAGTATTTAATTATCTAGAAAGTCCTCAACAAGTGCTAATAACCAAAACTCCTCCAGCAGTCAGCACATGCCACACGGTCCCATTAGACATGCTAACACCCTATCCCCTGGCCCTCCTTAATTAAAATAAGAGGCAACCGTGTTAATTGTGCACCGACCACCACTTGGGATTAATCTGCCCTGACCGTTGGGCCCTGCCAACCCAAGAAAGCAGGTTTCTCATTCAGGCATGAGACTTACACAAAAACCTCCCCTCCCTCCCTAGCACTGCCACCCACCTGGGAAATTCAGGCCCCTGCTGGGAGACGGGAGGGGAAGGGAGGCTGGCAAGGAATGGGCAGGGCGGTGTTTTGATCAGAATGCTGGAAGGCATGTCACAGAAAGCTTCTTAGATATTGAACAGGACACACCGACGGCCACTGAGCCTTGTCCCCGCTACGTCTCCTCTAAAACGTAAACCACGAACTTGAAAACCTTACTTTCAGTTTCTGCCAGCTCCCCTATGGTTCTAAAAATACACCTTGCCTCTTTGTGCCCCTCCTGCCAACACGCACACACACTTTGCTACAGAAACAAAGAACGTTTTGAGAGCTCCAATGTTAGAGGGGGAGGGAAGACACCCATTAAAAGTGAAAATTGAGGTTTCGTGCCAATCAAAGACTCAGCCAAGTTCATGTAAAGGGATCTCACGGGAAAGACATTGAATTGGATCATTCTAAAGACACAAACTAGAAGAAAGGGAAATTGCTCTTCTTCGGCCTGTACCTGGCAGCAACCGTGACTTCTGTCCTTGGCCTCTAACTAGTGGCCTCCTCAGTCACAAGATCTCAAAGGGAAATTTTCTTGAATGCCTACTATGTACTTGGCACTTTTCTGGGTCTTACCAAGTAGGGATTTTTATCCCCATTGGACAGACGAGGAAACTGAGGCTTAGAGAGAGTAAATGACTTGTTATAACCTACGAGCAGGTAAATGGCAGGCTCCAAACCCGGGTCTGTCTTACTTAACAGTCCATGGCATGTTTTTCTATAACATCTCAGGATGTGGGACCAAAGAGAGAGATAGGTGTGAGTCCCACTCTGTGATGCCTTAAGTTTGGCTTGCTTATTTATTTTATTTTTTCATTTTTATCCTCGCCCAAGGACATGCTTATTGACTTTAGAGGGCGGGGAAGGGAGGGAGAGAAAGGGAGAGAAATATTGATGTGAGAGAGAAACATTGATCAGTTGCCTCTCATATGCACTCCCAACAAGGACTGAACACACAATCTATGTAGGTGCCCTGATGGGGAATTGAACTGGTGACCTTTCGGTTTATGAGACAACACTCAGCCAACTGAGTCACACGGGCCAGGGCAAGCTTGGCTTGTTTAAGCAAAGACAGCACTTAGCCAAAAATAGTTCTACAGCTTTGAAAACTGGTTGAATTTGACAGTGGGAAATGACAGCCGATCTCACCCACGGAACCCTGGGAAAGGGATTCACAGGGAAAACGGAGACTGGGTCTTCCCCAGCCTGGAACCCCAACACTCTCCACCCTGCATCTTGAGCACATGGAACTCATTGCCACACCCCAGACGTGTCTCCGCCATGGTGCTCCCTCTGCTGGACTGCCCTCCGTGCGCAGCACTCTACCCCACTTCTCCATGGAGCAACAGGCCTCATCCTCAAGGCCGAGCCTGAATTTCCCGCTCTCTATGGGATTACACTGAGACAGGCAAGCAGGGTGAGCCCACCTCTGTTTGTCTACCATCATTACGCTAGATTATAGCAGCTTGTTCATATGTTTATCTTCTTGGCTAGACTATAAGTTCTTCAATAGAAGGGACTTGAATGGGTGTCTAGAGCACTTAGCCAGTGCTCAGTACATAGAAGTTACTCCATAAATGTTTGTTAAATGCATGAATAAGTGGATGAATAAAGGACTAAGAAAACTTTTAAGCAGCATAATATCCTTCTCTTTGGCATTTCCACAGCTTTAATGAAGTCATTTCTTTTCTTTGCACACAGAGAGCCCCATGCCTAGGCAGGGTGCAGTTCCCATCATGAAAACAGAGGTGTGACTGCAGAGGGGTCAAAGGTCCCATCCCTACCCACAATCTCTCACCCACAAAACTGCTTCATGTCTCAGTTTTCATCCTGATTTCCTGGCACCATGTATCTCCCTCCCATAAATATTTGTCAAATATTTAGTTGTGATTTTGCTTCTAGCTAGGTGATTCTTTGAGTAATAGCTAGTATCCACCTTCTTCCCTGGAGTGGGAGATCCACAAGGGAAGGTTTTATTATTTTTTTTTTATTAAACACCATTGTAGTTCTCACACCTAGCCCAGTGCCTGGCACAGAGGAGGGGCTCCATACATATGTGCTGAGCCTCAGTCTTGCCATCTCTCCCAGCCCTGCCATTCTGGGATGCTGTGATGGCCCTGCCTTTAGAGTCACTCCTGGGAAGGAATATTTTAAGTCTCCAGAAGGCCTAGGTTAAAATTCAAATCTATGACCCAAGCAAGAGCACACCAACGCAAGAGCAAAGGGTGGCGTAGAAGATGGGCCAGCTCTCCCTGAGCAAGACCTTGACGAAGGCAAAGAGGCAGTGGCAGGTGCGGGGAGTACAGGTAAGTCAGAGAGGGACCCAGTGGGAGGGACAAGGCCTAGGTGCAGCTGTCAGGCCCCAGACACAGGACTGTGGCACAACAGAGACGGAGGAGGAGAGGAGTCAGGGCACTGCCTGCGTTTCCTGGGGCTCCTATAACAAAGTGCTGTACACTGATGGTCTGAAAACAACAGAAGTTTATTATCTCACATTTCTGGAGGCCAGAGGATTCTTTCTTGCCTCTCCAGCTGCTGGTAGGCCCATCACTCCCTGGCCTGCGGCAGCCCAACTCTGATCTCCACCTCTGTCTTCCTGTGGCTGGCTTTCCTCCCTGTCTTCACGTCTCCCCCACTCTGGTAGTTCTGTTTCTTCTCCTCTTCTTGTAAGGTTGCCCTATTCCACTCTGACCTCGTCCTAACTTAGTTACTTCTGCAAAGGCCCCTTTTCCAAATAAAGCCACAGTTATAAGCACCAGTACCAGGGGTTAGGATTTGAACATATCTTTTTTTTTTTCTGGCGGGGAACACAATTCAAACATTAACAGGCATTAAAGCAAAAGTCTTCGTTCAGCAAACCTCCACTACTATGCACAGGTCTCTGTGGAGAAATGATGGATCAGGTGTAAATACTAAGTACAGAAAAGACATCCTCAGGGGCACTCGGTGCTGTGAGGACCTGAAAAAGGCAATGCCATGTTCAGCTGCAGGAACCTGGAGAAACTTCGCAGAGGTGGTTGGGTTCAGGATCAATGTTGGAGGTTCTGGGGGAAAGCCAGGAGGGACCAGCACAAGCAAACCACACAGCCCAGAATGTGTGCTCTGCCTGGTGGCAACTTAAGCTTTACAAAAGCAGGGAGTAGCGTGATTTGATTTTGGTTTTAGCAAAAACCCCAGCCAACTTAGTAGGCCATCCAAGATCCTGCCTCACCTGGTCTCTGTCTCACTTCCAGTGCAGCGTGAAGTCGTCTCTGTCTGGGATCCTGGAGGCAGCAGACTTGCCAGGGCCATGCTGCCAGGTACTTGCTGCCTAGAATCTCCTTCTCACCTCATTGTCAGTCAAATGCCTGCTTGCCTCTTATAGCTCAGCTCTGATATCACGAGTTTGGTTTGTTGTGACTTTATGCTTACAGAGCAGCATCAGCTCAGCTCACCATGGTTACAGTACAAAAGACACCTTGCTGTCACCATCTGTCCCAGTCTATCTCCTCCACCAGACCAGGGGCTTCTGGAGCTTATGATCTGGGTCTCATTCACTTCTGTGTTGCCAGTAACCAATTCTGTGTCTGACCCATGGTTGGATTTCAATAAGTGTCACTGCCCCCAATGCCAAGGAAGGATCTGAGGCAATGAAACCAGGAGCAGGAAGACCCACTGAAGTGGGTCCTCACAATAGGGCTAGCAAGAAAAATGGTAAATCTTGAAGTACCACTAAGACCATGTTGGGCAGAAGGAAAAAGACAGACTCCCACAAGCCTGGAAAGACAGACTTCATGATTTGGCCTCCCACACCTGGAACATTGTTGTCGAAAGTCCCAAGGACCCACCGTGACCTGAGTGTGTCTGCCCTGGTTCTGGGCAGGAAGCACAAAGGCTGAGCCCTGAGCCTGAGGCTCTGGGGCACTTTTGGAATTGGACACAACCCTGGTCAAGGCCGTAGGACAGTTCTCTGCTGCTAGCGATAGGCCACCTCTAAAAGTCTCCCCTATAGCCCAAGAAGGGCCCTGCTACCGCCCTTCAGTTGGCCGAGAGTGACTCCCAGTGCCCAGGAACTAGCCTAGTCAGGCTCCCCCTGCAGGTTCTGTTTAAGGGAGAAGATAGAGCTGTGCTGGAACCTCTTGGTCATTAGCCCCATGAAGACAACCAGGAGCCCAGCAAGCACCTGGAAAGCAAGACTTCCCCATTCGGTAAGACCTCAACTAGACCAGACTCACACAAAAGCCATTGCCTCCCACCTTCCCCCGCTTCCGCATCTCTTACACCTTTGAGGCTGGCTCAGCCTCCCATGCCTTTTGCTGAATAAGAGCCTCCCACAAAGTATGGCTGTTTTACCTTCTGAAAAACAGGCCAGGTCTGTTGCATACAGAATGTGAGGGACCTGGCCATAGAAGGCCGGCTCTGCACAGGCTGCTGAAGGAGCCATTTCGACACTGTTCCTGTGGAGCTTCAGGGAGTGGTCCAAGCCAACCCCACCAGCCGGAGCGGGGGCATCCTGTGCTCAAACACACCTCACAGCTGTGGCGACTGCAGTGACCCAAAGGAAACAAGAGGGAGGGAAAGAGGTTAACGAGAATCCATCGTTTCAATCTGCAGTCACCCATCTGAACACAGTCACTCTTCCCACTGGGAAAACCCAGCTGGGAAAGGGTGTCAAGGAATAAAATCAAATGATTATCCCGGCAACTCCATTGCATGTTCTGTCTGTCTCTCTCTCTCTCTTTCTTTCTCTCCCCTTTCCACCTTTGCTCCCTTTCTTCCTCTGTCTGACTCAATTGCCCCCCTATTCTGTTGCCATTGGCTTCCATTGTGGACTCCCCGTTTTCTCTGTTTGCAAAAGGTAGTTTGGTCTCAATTGCAGGCAGGGCTTCAGAGAAGAAGCCAAAAAAATTGAAATGGGCCTTTCCATTCTGACCGTGCCATGGAGTCTGCCCTTCGTTCTCAACTGTTGCAGGGTGGGAGAAGAAAGACAATTAGAAGACAAGTTGGGGGAGGGCGAGTGTCTTGCCCTCCATGCCCTCAGAAGCCAAAGCGGAGGCTCCAACTGGCCACATGGACATGAATACAAACTATCCACAGACACGGGGCACACCCTGCAGTGGGCGCTAACTAAGTGCTCACTGCGTGCCTCTCACCCTCATACCTGTACACATTCCAGTTCGCTTTCACATCTCATTTCTCTCTATTCTCACAATGAGTATCCTGACTTCACTCATTGAGAGACTGGAGCCCAGCGAGGCCACAAAGCAGAGCCGGGCCAGAACCCAGGCCTCCTGACTCCCAGTCCAGGGCTCCTCCTGTAGCAGCCACAGAGCACCGGTCTTTAAGTCACCAAGCACAGCAGCTCTCAAAGCCCAGCACGTTTAACCAGGATCTGTAATTCTGAACAAAGTCATTGCCCTTTGAGAAGGCCAGAAAGAACTGAAAGGACAGTGACTTTGTGTCAAGCAAAGGGGACAGACTGAAATGATCCCTACTGAGCATGATCAGAAGGTTCAGAAAGGGCAGGATCCAAATCCAGAGTCACTAAGGAGACTTAGTGACAGGCCACACTCAGCCACCCTCAGGTACTTGAATTAGGGGTTCCCTTTAACATTTGGAGGAGTCAGTGTAGAAACAACCTAGAAGAATGGTGGTTACCAGGTGGGGAAGGGGGCTGGGGGAAGGACCAGGTGGGTAAAGGGGGTCAAATATATGGTAACAGAAGGAAACTAGACTTTGGGTGGCATGCATGCAATAGAGTGCATAGATGTTGAATTATAATGTTGTATACCTGAAATTTATAATTGTTGTTAACCAATGTCATCCCCAATAAATGTAATTCTTTAAAAAAGAAACAATGCAGAAATTGCTACCCTAGGCAGTGGGCGGTCAGCTTTTGTAGTTCATTACTCTAAGTGGTCATACAGAAGATTTACTCACAAAGAGGAAGGAATCTGAAGACATCAGATAGTACCATCTCCTTCAGTGCTAAAATTTGCCCAAATGATTCAGATGAAGTTGTGGGTAGCAACTTGCAAAATGACCTAGAGTATTCTGAGAACATCCTTCACCTTTGAGGTTGACCACTAGCCATATAGTTATGCCCTTTAATATAGCATTCCCCAGTGTCCTAATCCATGACATACCTCTGAGCCTAATGATCCAGGAAGGCATCTCCGGCATTCTTAATCCACTCATCTCACAAACACTTATTGCATGATTCTTCTGTGCCAGGCCCTGGGCTGAGCACTGGGGATACAATGGAGGCCTAAGCAGACACAGTTCCTGCCCTCCACCCCCTCAACCTGCAGCAAAGCGAGGGATACAGACAATACAATTATAATGCAAAGTGGTCCATTTGGCCATGCGAGATAAAGGATGCTACAGAGCCCTGCCTGGGGCCTCCCACAAGCTTAGACAATCCAGGGAGGCTTCTTGGAGTGGATGACTACTAAGCTGGGACCTAGAGGATAAATAGGAGTTAACCAAGTGGAATAGTCAAAGGATAGAGAGGGGTGACCGTGGAGGGCAGTGGGGAGGTTGAATTCCAAGCAGAGGAAGCAGCTCATACAGAGGACAGGAGTCCCGTGAAAGGATGAGACACATGAGAAACGGAAAGTAGCTCGAACAGTTGCTAAGTCAGTTGCAAGAGGGAGAGAGGAGGGTTTTGAGGGAGATGAGGTTGCACAGGCAGGCAGGGGACAGGCCATGAAGAGCCTTATATACAATGTTCAGGCATAGGAACTTGAATGTGAAGACAGAGCCCTAACCAAGCCAGGACGTGTCTTTGGGAGGATACAGTTCAGCTTGGAATCTGTCCCCAAATGCCCCCTGGAGGCCCAATAAAAAAATGTGCAGTGTGATTGAACTGCCTAAGCTGAATGGCCTCAATTGCAAAAAATATTTATATTCTTTGAGGATCAGTGCCCAGAGCGGGCACAGATGTATGTCTCCTCACTGGGCTGCATTTCTTAGAACAAAGTGGCAGTGCAGCGATGGGCTGTGGCGTGAAAGACACCCAGGCTTGGAATGCCGGCTTTGCAACTCTCGGCTTCCTGACTGTGGAAGTCTTACCAAGTGCCCCTGGACCTCAGTTTCCTCATCTGTAAAATCAGGATGACCACACCCACATACCTCTAGCAGTGCTGCAAGGATAAGTGAAATCGTAAATATAAGATTATTAACACAGTGGCTGGCATGTATGCACTCAACACACAATACTAATATTTTTTAAGTGTGCATTGTCCTGTCCTGGCCGGGTGGCTCAGTCAGTTGGAGCATCGTCTCATACATTGAAAGCTTGCCAATTTGATTCCAGGTCAGGGCACGTGACTGGGTTGTAGATTCGATACCCCAGTCGGGGTGTGTGTAGGATGTTTCTCTCTCTCTTTCCCTCTCCCCCTCTCTTGAATAAGAATAAAAAGTGTTAAAAAAAATAAGTGTATATTATCCTGGATGGTAGGTGCTAAATCTGGTCATGAGCCAATGAGATTTGATAAAGAAGCAGAGAGTCCAAAATCGTAGCTGCCGAAGCCTCTCCAATCCTGCCTCAGGTGCAGGCCCTGATTTCCAGTCTTAAATTGTGCATCAGAGTGACCTGCTGGTGAAATTCTCTACACGCATTGTTCGGTTTCTGAGTTCCTGGGAAAATCACCTGGGACACAGATCCCTCAGAGCACAGCAATCTGACAAGTGCAGGTGGGCTCCAGGGGACCCCCCAGCCATGGTTCCAGTTGCAGACAGAGAATGTTACCTTAAACTCAAAATGTGAGCCAAGGATCTCCGTGGGCAGGTGTGGGAAGGGGTGGGGCACACTGTGTGAATTAGTTCCTGGGGCTGTTGTAAGAAATTCCTACAAATTTAGTAGCTTAAAACAATAGATATATATTCTTTATAGTTCTGGGGGTCAGAAGTCTGAAACCAAGGTGTCATCAGGTCTATGCTCCTTCTGAAAGCTCCAGCACAGCCCTCCCCTCCCTCTTGCAGCTTCTGTGGAGTTCCCAGGAGTTCCCTGGCTGTGGCTGCAAACTCCAATCTCTGCTTCCATCTTCACCTGGCCTTCTCCAACTATGTCTGTGTCTTCCTCCCTTCCATCTCTTATAAGGACACCTGTCACTGGGTTCAGGGCCCACCCGAATAATACAAGATGATCTCTTCTCAAGAGGCTTTAGCTTAATTACACCTGCAAAGACCCTTTTTCTCAATAAGGTCCTATTCACAGGTTCTAGAGACTAGGACATGGCCATAACTTTGGGGGAGCCACTATTTAACCCATTATAGTGGGCGTGAAGGGTGGGTCCCCACTCCCTGAGGTTTCTGGTCTCTGATGGCTGCTTACCCATAAATGGACATAAGGACACGCAGACAGAGACCAGGAAGAGAGCCTTGGTTGTTCATTGCGCTGCACTCCAGAGCTTCCCTTTGTCCACCCGATGGTGCCCGTCTTTGGTCCCTTCTCTTGCACAAAGGGTCAAGTGATGGGAAGTTCAGACATCCATTTCCCAGGGGGCCTGCCCGTTCCCCGTGACACTGCATAAGCTACCTGACTGTGGGCAAACGTGCATCATCTCAAGAACCCATATGAAGGTAGGTAGCTTTACTTTACCAAAGTCATTCTCCCGTAGAAGGGCAGACAAGGGTCTCATTACTTGTGGGGGTGAGAAAGATACAGACAAGGAAATATTAATTCAAGCCCAAGGTTCATTCTTTCTTTTTTATGTACAAATTATGCAACATAATTGTTTTACAATGATTAATATTATTTCAGGGGCCTAACAAACACCATTTACAATGCAAATCTCCAGGCTGCAGAAAGGTACCTGCAATCAGGAAGGAAGAGAGGGAAGGCTGCTGGGATGGAGTGAAGCTGAGAGGGCGCCAGCGGAAAGTCACGTGGCTCGCCTTTGAACACAGCGTCCAAAAGCACGTGTGCCCACGGTGGCTTCTCCCTTTCCCCCTCCCAGCAAAGGCTCCAGGAAGACTTTTCAGATCTGCTGAGCCTGCCCTCAGAGCAATGTCTCCACGTCCACCCCCCACCCCCATTCCCGAGGCTTCTCTTTCAAAGGTCAGCTGCTTTCACTCCTAACCAAGAGAAAGGCACATGACTAGGTGGTGGGAAGATGGGAAATTGGAAACTAACAACATGGGGAAATGTGTCAAAAGTACCCATCTGTTCTAATCCATCCCATCATTAATAACCTCTCCTCCCCCATCAAGAAAGAAAAAGCAGGGCCCTCCCGCTGTGCGTATCCCCCATCTCCTGGTGCCATCTCAGGCGCTCGGTGATCTTATGCTTCGATGTCGGTTGGTTTCTTAAATGTGTGATTAGCACACACTGCACCACACACCCAGTCGCAGTCCTCCCTGGCGCTGCTCTCCAGTTAGAGCCCCCCAAGGCTCCACGCCAGAGGGTCCTCGTGAGATGGCTGCTCTCCCTCCCTCAGCTTCCCCACGCAGAGGGGCCCCTAACACGGGATGAAAAATCACCTAGTTCTGCCCCTGCTCCAACAGCGCAAAACGCATCCGAGAAATATCCTCTGTCGCCCTAGAATCCGATTTCTTTTTACAGCTTTACTCCCGTTGCTTCCAATGTCCTGTATTATAGATGTATAAATTCAATAAGTGTGAAATTTTCCAGAGAGAAAAAAAACAGTGGAGTATGGCATATACATTGCTGAATCGTTAATTCGTCTGAGCAACAATATCGCCGCAATGTTGCAACTGGTTTCCTTAGTAACCTGTTAAAGTATACAGGAAAACATTTTGGGGTAATAAAATGTTCCCATTTGAATAAACTTTCACATGAGGTAAGGAAGTGAAATTCTAAAAATAACAGATTAAGCAATCGATTAACTTAGTCACTCCATGAAACTTTAAAGTATGGAAATATCATTCCTGCTGGAATTGGGTTTGACTGTGCTGGTCAGTTAAATGTCAAAGAATCACTTGGAAATTCTTTCCAGTTTAACACTCCGCAATGTATAGAAACGGTTCACCTGGGCATTGTGAGATGAGGACACTTTATTCCTAAGGGTCCAATAATCCCAAATAGTTTACTTCCTTCATGCTAGCATGCCACTGCCCAGACTTCCAAATGATAATTTTCCAGGGCAATGGTTTTCAAAGCTGTGCGTCAGAACCCCCTGGATGGCTTGTTAAAATGAAGATTGTGGAGCTCTCCTACCAGCATTTCCCATGCAGCAGGGTGGGGGTGGGGCCTGAGAACGTGCATTTCTGAGACGTTCCCAGGTGGTGCTAATACCTCCGGTACGGGGACCACACTTTGAGAGCCGTGTTGGGGGTCCAACCGTTTGGCGTCCTTGGGCCACACTGGAAGAAGAAGAGGTGTCTTGGGCCACACATTAAATACACTGAGACATGTAATCACAGAAGAATCTCATCATGTTTTAAGCAAATTTACGATTTTGTGTTGGGCCTCATTCACAGCCATCCTGGGCTGCCTGCGGCCTGTGGGCTGCAGGTTGGACACCCCTGTGAGGAAAGCTAAACATGATCGCTCTGGCCCCATGTACCTGGACAAAAAAAGGTGATTTTCGTATCACCCTAAAACAAACAGAATCCTAAAGCAGTACCACGGTCACAGCCACTCTTTTCTTATACATCATATATACAAATCTTTAGGAGATGGGCCATCCTCCTGGAAGAGAGAAGTGGGAATGGGCCCCAAGGCTTCAGACTGTTGGAGAGGACAGTCAGGAGGCTGGGATCCGGTAAACAGTGACAGGTGAGGATCAGGGACCCTGTCTGTAATCACCTCCATCCCCAGTGCTCTGCAGGCAGCCAGACATGAAGCAGGAACTCCGTCAAGGCTGGTCAGATGTGCTTCCCTTCCTGAGTTAAGGCGCAGTCAGTGGGCACTGTGGTTTTGTTATGGATTTTACTAAACGTGTTCACGAAGTCATTGGTGACAGGAAAATGCTTAAATCGCAGTCCTTGCCCTTTTGCTCCAGGTCTCCATGTAGACAGTCAACTTATAAAATGGAAAGTGCCCTGGGCTGGAGTCAGGACATCTTGCTTCTGGTTTTGAATTTCCTCTGACTATCCATTGACCTTGGGCTCTCCTCTGTCTCCAGGAGGGTCCGACCAGTGTTGCGTGAGAACGTTTGCCAGCTGTAGTATTGCAGGAGTTAACCGTGATCCTGTACTCATTCTTTGTTTTGTTTGCTTGTTTTTTCTCTCTTTCTGTACCAATTCTATTTCAGTTTGGGGTTAAGGAAATTCCCAAATTGCTCTTCTATATCTTACAGAGAATCGCTTCCCACAGCTAATTTCTCAACTTTGGGCTCCTTCCTCCAGAAGCATGCTGTGTCCATATTTCAATTAATTGCCTATTGGCACACACCCGACTCCAAATATTTGTGCAGTTCTCGAGAAAGCTTCATTCAGCTAAGTACCTGATCGCATCAACCTGGTCTCTGGTTCCAACATCTCAGAATATCCAAGCGAGGAAATATGCAAATGCCAAAGTCACCCAGAGAGAATTCATCAGGGGAGACAGTCATTGGAGGCAGGGAGAGAGGCTCAGATGAATGATATTATCGCTCGCTGGAGGAGACAAGGGAAATCTGGGTGGGGGAAGGGAAGAGGTGGAGAATCTGAAGACTGGAAATGCTCACACCTTACAGCACAGGATGCTGGTTCTTCAGAGAAGGGCCAAGCAGATCAGCTAAGTCACAAATACGCGATGCTACGGAAGCACTTGCAGGGAGGCAGGGCTTGTCTGAGAAGCTGGCAGAAAAGGGTATGTTCTTAGAGAGACTTCTCTTAGTCTCGGTGCCAATAAATTCAGCACTCCCGCTTGCTGACAAACTCCGGCCACTGGCATCACTCTCCACTGTCTGGTAATGCCGCAGAATGGTCGGGACAGAGCGCCCAGCAACAGAAGAGGTATGCAAAATTATGTAAACACGGGCTCTCACATGCATAAAAAAGAAGATGGGAAAAATATGCCAATGCTGTTTTGCCTTTGGGTAGTGAGATCCTTGAAAAGTTTGCACCCTACTTGGCATTTTTTTGTCACTTTCCAAGTGTTCAACAATTAATAACTATTGCTCTGAAGGTTCTGTTCTTTTAAAAAGAAATGTTTTAAGTTGGTTCGTTTGTTCTAATCTTTGAAGGTAAGCCGCTGTTTTCAAAAAGCTCCTGGTAAAACGCAGATCTTCTTAGGGACTGAAAAGGAACTGTCCATTAATAGCTCTGCACCGTTTAGTTTGTCGTCTTGGTGACTCTCATCCCAGAAAGCAGGACCAGGACCAGGAGTCACGTGTCATCCATCTGGGCACCCTGTGACCTTGTGACTGATCCAGGCACCAGGTAGGCATCACACTGTGTATTGAACTTGTATCCAGAACCGAAGAGACGTCAGACCTCTGAGGAAATGGAACCCAGAATGAGTTTTGAAAGAACGAGGACATTTGGAACAAAGTCCCAGGGGACAAAGTACTCCAGGAGTCCCAGGGGATGAAAAACAAAACAAAACAAAAACAGCCTGAGGGTCTTAAGCACTGGCCTGGGGAGAGGACGGGAGCGCAAACAGGGTGAGGTGGGGAGCCACCAAGGCCTACGTCCCCTCGCTGCAGTTTCCCCGCTAGCCCGCCCGTGCCTTGCAGCACAGTAGTTTAATGGCATTAGAAATTCTCCAACAGGCTCTGGTTTCAAAGTGACCCCAAAACCAAAATGGAAGTTAAATGAAGGAAAAGATGTGAAGCTTCTTCAAAGTTGGCTGAGTCTGCCCCACCTGGACGGAGGACGCGGTACCGAGGACTCAAGACGTCCCAGGAAAGTGTCGGGAGCTTCAGAGTTTGAGCAGGAGTCCACAGCAAGACTCTGGAGTACAAGGAAGGAACAGGAGGCACCGCCCGGAAGTGGAAGGCACAGAATCGTAGAAGGACTCTGACAAAAACACGGTGACATGATGTAGTCGGATGAACTGCCACCACACATGTACCCAAAGGAAGTGACTTACGTCAAGCAAACAAAAAAAAGACTTCCTTGATTTTCTCATTTGGGACAAGCTGCTCACACATATAATTATACCTACTCACTTAATAAATATTTATTGAGTGCCAGCCGTGTGTTAGGAGCTGGAACTTGGTAACGAAGAAAGCAACACTCCCTGCTCTTGCAGAGAATGCAAGCTGGAAGGAACATGGGCTGTCTGCAATAGCGCCACCGCCGCGGTCTTCAGAGACCACAGCCCACAGCAGGGAAGCGACGGGATCCAGAGCGCTCAGCTCGTGCGTGTCCACGTCCACTTTACTTTTTACACCAGGAGGCTCTACGCCTCCTGTCCTCTCAGGGCTTCCTCTGCCTGCCTGCAGCGCTCTTGCCCTACTCCATTGATGAAAAGTCTGCTTCCCCCTAAGGCTTGTTAAAATGTCACCCAGTGGCCTTGAAGCTTTTTCTAGGCCTCCCTTTGGGTTCCCATTGCCTGCCCTCTCTACCTCTGTTACAGCATTTGTCACAGTCTGCCTTGAACTTCAGTGAGTATCCACCAGTCCCCTGCCCTCGATTCTGGGCCCCCTGATGGCAGAGACGGCCTCCCATTCGACACTGTGTCCATACCACCTGGCCTGGGGGCGGGGGGGGGACAGGAATAGCACTTGTGGAGTAGCCACCGAAGTCTAGACGTTGCTCAGTGCTCTGCATGCACCGTCCCACGTGATCATCACCAAACTCTCCGACACAGCATTACTTTGCTTGATTTAAAGATGAGGAAACAGAGGCTCAGAGAGGTTAAAGAACAGGCTCAAAGTCACAAAGCCAAGTGGAGAAGCTGAGATTCAGAGGTTCTATCTCGCTCCAGAGTCCATGCTGTCCCCCTTATATACTGGGCTGCAAGGTCTGTAAGCTCCAAGAGGTCAAGGCCATGCCTGCCCTGTCCACAGCACCCGACACAGTGTCTAACACTGTGGAATTCTACCCGTCACACAGACCCACCCTGAGTCAGGGTGGGAGGGGGACACACGAACGAGCATGAGTTCCAGGTGGCAGGGACCATCGGGGGCCATCATGGAAGCTGCCTGCCAGCAGAGGGCACCGTCTAGAGATGCTCTCAGGTACCACTTAAACGATTCTGCCGTTATAGCAACATTATCGCATTCAGGGCAGAAATCAGAGTGAACATACAGTAGCCTTACAACAAAAAGACAAAATAAGACAGACAGACTGCGTGAGCCCTAATATGACAATGGCATCATTCCCTAGAGATAAAGTATAAAGCAGAACCATATAGGATGAAGCCAGCTACAGGCTGGGAAAATGGTGCTGTGACCAAAATCCAGGGCTGGGCAGGGACAGGGATGCTGGGACTACGCCGGTAACAGAGTACAGGGAGACACCCTTAGGAGGGGCCTGGCACACAGTGCAGGGCGCAGTGGGGCTGCTAAGCAGAGTTTCGCTGGTTTAGACATTCATTGCACTTCCTAGTTCCTGAGCCAAATCTCCCAGGGGATTGGTTTTCCTTCCAGGGTCCTTGTCAGCTCCAATCCCCACCCCCAGCCCCCACTCCTTGACTTTGCCTCAAACACCAGATCTAAGCTTTCAGAAGCTCCTGAGCAAACCAGGGGAGATTCAGGGGCTCCACATTTTCATCTCCTTCCCCCAACTCCAGCCAAGAAATGACACGTCTCTGGGAAATGGATAAAAACACTGGGATTTTTCCCCACCGGGTCAGCTCCATATTTCTTCAGTATTTACAAAGGTGGGGGGCAGGGATCTATCTCTCCTTGTACCCACTTACTTTTATTGCATGCTGAGAACTAGATAACCCACAGATTTCTCTGTGCTTTGCCTTTTAAGAAGCTCAGAACTAAATTTAGTATTTGTGTCTCACCCCAGGTTATAACTTCCTTACAGGCAACAGAGGGGTGTGTTTCTCCTCCTGCTCCTACAGGGCTGAGCACAGCGTTTGGCAAAGGGACTCACCAAAGATTTGTGGAAATGAAATGTTCCAGCCCAATGCCCCCACTTCCACCTCAAGATTCTCAACCTTCCTTTTATTTTTTTAAAGCTGTGTCTTATGAATATGTGTTTTTATTGTGACCTACCTCCAATCCTTTTTGTAGGTAGGCAGGGAATAAATGAATAAATAAACAAATAAGTGAAGAATGGACTCCCTTCTGCCTGGGGGTACTTTGTCAGCTGTTTCTAGAAAATCCTCTCTCACAGAGACTGAGCTAAGAAACATCAGTTTGGGAGCTCAGTGGGTTCCTTTTCTTTTTTTTTAAACCTAGATAAGCTTGGGTGCCTCAAGTAAATTCCCCTTTGATTGGTATGTTTCATCAGTTGAACTCTAATTGGTGCAAACAGGTAATTTGGAGATTACAAGATTTATTCTTCTATAACAGTGATTACTGATTGCTAATGATAGTGCTGATTTTTAGGTGTTTAAAACCTTGACAGTTACAATACTCATGTGATTTACTGCGGTGTCTCAGAGACAGCCTTCTGTGGATCCCTGAGGACAGAGGCTGAATCCTCCGTGAGCTCTGCCCAGTGCCCCACGGGCCTGTGTGTGTGAATAAACACTTATTAATATTAATAATAATAACCACAGACTATAAAGTGTCCACCCAGAATACTAAGTCACTCAATCTGCTTGTAATTTCATGGATTTTAAATGTATACCTTCGTTTACCAATGCCTAATTCAGAGAGGTATTAGGGTTATTAGCTCTAGAAATAATTGGCCTTAAAGGCACATCATGAAAGGACGGAGTCATAAACTCTCCCTCTCCCTGACATTTGGGAGATTCTGGCTTGGAAGCTTTCAGAGGAGCTGGGACTGCTAAGTAGCTGCCTTCCTGCCACCCCAGGGAAAGTTGCAAACCAAGGCTGCCCTGGCCTGGTGCCAGCTCGGGAGCCAGGCACCGCCTTTGGGCGCTCTCCCTTGTTATTCCATGTTAACAGGCCAGGCGCTAACATGTCAAAACAGCTGTGTGTGAAATGAATGGAAAGTGGCAGTGCCCAGACAGGAAAGTCACCTCCACCCAGGGGGCTGTGCGTGCAGGGTGTGGGCACCCAGTCCTACCAGGATTTAGCTTAGCACCCAAGTGCACTTGCCAATAAGGAGAGCAGGAGGGGTAAACTCAGGCCAACTACCTAATTCAAGACGGTGCACCAGTTATCACCGGGTCAGGCATTGTACCCAGAACATAAGAGCAACTGCCCCCATCCTCAGTCTCTAGTTCAGTTTCCTTTTTGTTATGGTTTTAGGTGAAGAGCAGAACATGCCACCTCCCAGTGCCTACCTGGAGGCCTTTGCACAAGCTGTTCATTACGCACGTGATGCTGTACCTGCAAGACCTTCTTACAGGCAGGAGCCAGCTCAAGGCCACTTCCTTCCCTGTTTCTCCCTTCCCTCTCCCTTCCCTGATGAGGAATGCCTCCTATTCTGAACTGCCACGGAAGTCTGGCGGCACTCTGGGGTGGTGTGCCCTTTTTCTAAGCTGTGCCAGTTATCTGGACACAGGCGTCCTTACTAGATTGTGAGCTCAGCTCCTAGAAAACCAAAGACAGTGGAGTCCTACCACATTTTGCACACTTCCTTCTATGTAACTTGCGTTCCAGAAAGCTATTTTGACTCAATCAAAAGCTTTCCTCTAGGTTTGTGAAATGATACAACTTTAGAGCAGAAATGGACCCCTGGGGAAATGTTTCCACCCCTTTATTTCAGGCCTGAAGAAACAAAGGCTCAGATGGGTGGGCAGAGTCGCCAAGGACTTTCGGTAAATGCCAACGTCAGACCAAAGACTTTTTAGCTAGGAAGGCCTGAGAAAAAGCATCCCCAGCCACCTGCAAGTGAAAAATATTCCTAGAGCTTTTGTTCTCAGAAAAGGGAAGACCTTATGGTTAAACCCAGCACTTGTGGCCACCCAGGCTTCTTGGCCGTTTGTGGTGTGGACATGGCCTCTGGCCCATGTTCAGGGCCACAGTGTGGACTGCCACACCCAGTCCTTGCTCGGCACTTTACAATACAAAAGATTTGCTTTCAAATAGAGCATTTGATCCTTATAACAATTTCTAATGGATTTATTATTTTATTTTACCAAAGAGGAAATTTTGGTGAAATGGCTTACCCAAGGTCGTACAGCAAGTAGCATACAGGAGAGCTGGGTCTTGAACCCAGGACGTTTGATTTCAAGCCCAATATTCGTGTTCTTTGTCCCAAAGCTGTCCCTTCCATTTCTACTCATGGAAACAAAGTTCCAGCATCTCCCCTGGGCCTGTCGCTTCTGGGGTCATGTCTTTTTAAACTTGTGTTCTACCTTTTACCGTCCTCAAGTAACCCTACAACATGTCCATGTGGTTGTTGCCATTTGCTATTAAAACTTTGTAAAAGGCTGGTTCTGTGAGGCTTTCCAGGATGTTCAGTTAGAAACAGAGGACTATGGTTTGGCCTCGATGACATCAATATCTTGCTCCTTTAGACTAATCTGCCACAGTACATTTTTTTCCTGAAATATGGGAAAAAGTTCACTCTTGTTAGGGGGCCCTCCTATCACCATCAGCGTGAAGTTACAACGTAATTAAACTCCATCTGAGACAGAAGAGAAACATGCAGTTATTTGGTCCACATCCCACATCTGACCCATCCCTTTCCCCCAAAGGACAGAGGAACAAGGTTACAAACTTAACTGTTTGATTCTGGTTAGCTTCCTTAGCTATTGCTACAAGGGGTATTGTGATTTTGAAGCAAAAAGAAATAAATCCATCTGTCATCAGCTGGAGCAGCTCTAAGTTCAAAATAGTGCTGGGGTGTCCTGAAGCTCGTCTAACAGATCAATCACATGGTCATTCTCTGGAGTGTTCTGATTAAAGTCAAATCGACATTTGACAGCGTGCTAAACCCCGCCGAGCTGGGGGGAAAAGAGGGCCAGGCCACATCATTGTCCCTCCTCCTTCTCTTGAGATCAGCTCTGGTCCTAACTTTTCCTTGTTCAGGTTGTGACTTTATTATGCTCTATTTGATGCTTACATAAGGCTACGGTAAGTCTTCCTTACTTTTTCTCCCTAGAGAACTTTGAAAACAGCAAAGTGTTTTTCAGAGGAGATGAAGGCAAAGTCAATTATGACCACCAATCATCATTCTCTAGACACATTCTCAGGTCATTGCTTCCTGTCAGTATTAAAATTTGCAATTACATAAAACGTCTCCCCCCACCCTGCCTGCCACAGAGAGGCTTTTGATGCAACCCGCAGCCTCCCAACAGGATTTTCAGCAATGCCCATTCACACGCACACCCAGAGTCTTGCTTAAGTATGACATGAGTCACCATTTCTCATTTATTATCAGACATCTTCAAGGATTCTGAGAGAAGCTCGGTCTGATAGTCCCTAAGGTGAGGAGTCTGGGTTTGCTGATTACAAGTGAGAACCCAGGAGAACTTCCCAGATGAGCCGCTGGGCATCAGCCCAATGAGCTCATCCCCCGGCTTTGTCGCTGTGTGGCCTTGGGTACTCAAGAGCTCAGCTGCCAGGAACATGTGCCAACCTCTGCCATCCTGGTGCCATGGAAAATTAAAGAGGGCAATGAGCCAGATGACTTCATGACTCTCTTCCACCCCTGCTGCGGCTGCTCCTTTCTGTGACATCATAATAATGGGAGTGGGTGGGCCCCCGGAGCTTATTTCAATTTGAGGGAAAGACTCTTAACTATGTGTCCTCCCGTTCTCCTCCTCTCCTCCCCGCCAGCACCCACAAGCCGGGGCTAGGGCAGTGACACCCACCCAGATGCCATTCCAGATGCCATTCTCCTGGCGAAGACAGGCAAGGGGCCAGTCGCCCACAAGGGCACCTTGAGATGTGCAATGTGTCTTTCCTGATTGGGAGAGAACAGCCCTGGTGAGGACATGCCTTGGCACAGGGGAAGAGGCACTCAGGTCACAGATGCAGTATCTCCTTCAGCATCAGACGGCACCAGCAGGCACAGGCCTTGAACTCCAGACTCCACGAATAACTGAGCCAACCCCTTGAGGCTGTGATGAACCCTCCCAATGTTCAGTGAGCTCACAAGCCCAAGCTGCCAATGAACTATCCACAGAGCCCATCCTGAGGATGTCGGGGCCCGAAGTGGAGAGCTTGGGCTCTGCACCTCTTTCCTCAGAGCATTTTCCTGAGACTATGGAAGAAAGACAGGCCACACTCTTGGCACCAACCAGAGCCCCGCCTGCTCTGTCCCCTGAATAGATCAGCGACCCTGCCATAGGACTACTGTCTGCACAGGGGTTAGAGAGGCACAGCTGGGCACTGAATTCCCTCAATAATCTGGTTCCACCCCTCGCTACCTCCTCCGCTCGTCTGACGGTTCAACTCCAACAAGAAGGTTATGCTAAGAGATGTCATGGAAGTGGCAAGGAGAAAGCCACTGTATCCGTTTCCTAGGACTGTCATAACAGACAGGTGACTTAAAATAACAGAAATGCGTTAGCTGGAGGCTAGAAGTTTGCAATCAAGATGTCAGCAGGGCCACACTTCCCCTGGGGGCTCTGGGGAAGAACCCTTTCTTGCCTGTTCCTGGTTTCTGGGAGTTGCTCTCAATTCTTGGAATTCCTTGGCTTGTTGATGCATCACTCCAATGTCTGCCTCCATTGTCACATGGCCTTCCTCCACGTGTGTTCACGGGGCCTTCTTACAAGGAGAGCAGTCATTAAACGTAAGGCCTACCCTCATCCAGCATGACCTCATCTTAACTTAAAAGTCAATCCGCAAAGACCCTATTTCCAAATAAGGCCACATTCTGAGAGTCAGTGTGAGCATGAATTTGGGAGGCACACTATTCAACCCCCTGCAGTTAACCCAGTTAGCTGTTACGGTTGGTCTCTGTGCTTCAAGTACAAAACAGCATCTCAGAAGCCAGAGCGAGAGCCCCAGGGTGTGTCTGGGGTATTGCCACACAGGGATGCCAAAGGACCTGAAACTAAGGACATTCCAAGTGGGCAGACCACCATATCGCCTCTGGAGTAACATCACCATTTCGAAACATTTTTACACTCATTCTCTCATTTGGTCTTCCCAACACCCCAGTCACATAGGCAGAGTGAGTAATACAAACCTCATAACAGAGGAAGAACTGAGATTCACACAGATGCAGTAACCCGTGGCAGGCCACCTCCCTGGGCGGGATCATGAGCAGGGCCTGCTCATGCTCGGTGCAGTACGGGCTCCACCATCCCAGCCCACTCACCACCCTGCCTGTTCCTAAATGAGTCAGGGAAGGAGACACCATCAAACACAAAAGTGTCTCCAGGCGCCCAGGGTTGCAAACATCCAAGTTATTCATGAGATACTCAGCACCGAATTCACTTAGATAATAAACACTGAAGAGACGACCATTAATGAGATACCCTCCATCCTCAAGAAGTTTGCGGTCTGGTGAGAAAGACTAAAACACCCTGAACGAGCACACCAAGTTAACGGTACGTTCCTGACGCCGAAAGACTGAAGAGGTCCAATGAGACCAAAGGAGGAAGCGGTCAGGGCCACGAAGCAAAACATGCCCTGTAAAGAATGATATGCAGACAACAAAAACATGGATATGAACTCTTTTATGACATAATGAATTGTTATCAATGTTAAATGTCCAGAATGTGATTAGTATGTCGTGGATATGTAAAAAAAAAGCTTCCAGGAGATCTTCTACTAGACACGGGGCACTGGCGTCTACAATTTACTCTCGATTGATTGAGAAAATAAAAATAATAGCAATGTGAATATGTGCATAAAAATGTGTGCGTGTACACATTTATATGAAAAGGAGGACAAGACAGAAACAAATGTAGCGAAACGCTAGCAATCGGTGAAGCCAGGTGAAGGCTATCAGGAAGGTACACCATTATTGCCACTTTCCCATACGTTTGAATTTTTTCAAAATGAGGAGCTAAAAAAGATCAGGACTGAGTAACACCAGAACAAATCATTGCTATTAAACAGAGTGCAGTGGCTCGGGCATTGTCCTGCAAACCAAAAGGTCACCAGTTCAATTCCGAGCCCAGGTCCCTGGTTGGGGGTGTGCAAAAAGCAGCCAATTGATGTTTCTCCTGCAAAACACTAATGTTTCTCTCCTTCCCTTTGTCCTTCCCTTCCCCTTTCTCTAAAAATAAATAAATAAAATCTTTAAGAAAAGAGAAATAAGCAGACTGAGAAATTATCAAATTAAGATATGAGTAAATATCCTTGCTATTCAGCGAGAAAAGAAGAAGAGGTTGAGAGAGCCCGTGAGTGGCAGTTACTGGAAGAAATGAAAGTTTCTCAATAGATAAAATCTTTTAAAAAGGAAATAAACAGACTGAAAAATTATCAAATTAAGATATGACTAAATATCCTTGCTACTCAGCACGAAAGGAAGAAGAGGTTGAGAGAGCCCATGAGTGGCAGTTACTGCGAGAAATGAAAGTTTCATAAAAAAATTTATTTGGAATTCAACATGCAGGCAGAAGGGAGAGGAAGAGGAGGAGCAGTAATGGGCAGGAGGGACCACTTGAGCAAAAGCCCAGAAGCCCAGCCACCTGGGTGTGTGCTGGGGAGGGTGGCTGGGGCACTGATGACTGGAGCAAGAGCAGCAGCTGGAAAGGTGAGTAAGGGCCAGATCCCAGCAGAACTTGCCAGGCACACTAAAAAGCTTCAGATCCATGCGGGAACCAATTGGGAGTCACTGAAGGGTGTCAAGCAAGCAAGTGACTGAGATATCCCACATGTGGAGGGTGGTACCAGTGTGGACAGTGAGAGCTGAGTGAGGAACATATGTGAGATGGGTCGGAAGTCATTTATCCCAGATAATAGGTGGAGACCAAAGAGGATTTACATATTTTAGTAAGTTACAGTGGATTCTAGGTTATACTTACCAAAGCACCACATTCATTCACGTGCATTCTAACTGCTTCATTGCATGTACATCAGGTGTTTAGACCTAACTGTGGGAAGTGCACCCAGCATACATGATGGCAAAGAAAAGGTTAGGAACCACTGGACTAGATGGGTGACAGAGCAGAGAGCATGATCAGCAGCAGCCCTACAAAAATCTGGGAAAGAAATGGTAAGGATTTAAGCCAAATGGCTTTCAAATTCATAGCCATTGATTGCTCTCCAAACATTACGCAAAACCAGATCAACATGTAATCACTCTGTTTAAATCAGGGAGAAGAAGGCCCAACTCCTGCCTGCTCAATCCCCCTGTCCAGTTCAACTTCAGGAGACCCTAGAAGGACTCCAGTAAAAGCACTTTGAAAGCCACTGGCCTGGACTAAAGGGAAAGGATAGTTATGAGAATCTAGAGCGAGGGCAAGATATGCAGAATGTTAGGAATCAACTTCTCAGTTGGGTGGAAGGAGGGTAGGTAATAGAAAATGAGTAGACTAGTTGCTAGAGTTCTGGGTTTCTGGCTTGAAGGACTAGGAGGGAGATGATTGGTATAGGAGAAGCAGGTTTTGGAGAAAGATGAAGACTTCCGTGTGCTGAAATGCAAGGGTACGTGGACACATAGCCAGGAAGCAGGGGCAGAGGGAGCTCAGGACAGGGGCCTCCACCTGGAGAAACATTAAGAATTCATCAGTAACTGGTGGTAACTGAAGTCCTGGTGTGTGTGTGGGGTGGGGGGAGGAATCATCCAGGAGAAAAAACCAACAAACCAACACGTGGTTCAATAAGAAAAAAGAGAGGGCAAAACCTAGGATAAGATTCTGACTAATGCCAACATTGAATAGTTGGTCGGAGCTGCAGGAAGGTGGCCAGGTTTATGACATCTTAGGAACAAGCGGTCGGGGGAAGAGAGAAAAGGAAGAATCACCTCACACTCTCTACTTCCTAGACACTGAGGTTATACTCACAGTCTAAGAACCATCACAAGGAATTTTGTGTAAAGTGCTAGAAACCTAAGTATTTCTTCATTTCAACTGAATTCTGGAATAGGGATTTCCTCATTCATAAATCTACCGTGTTTAACAGAGGCCCTGGAATGTAAGTGCTTTATAAATATTTGCTGAATGAGTGAATTAATTAATGAATCTTTAAGAACTATTTGGGGAAAGCATTACAATGACTTTAAGTGTTAAGTAGAACAATTGAAAGGATCAACATAAACTTGGTCATCTGGAATGTTCCCCAGAAGAAGAAACATACCAAACTGTGTGTTGGCTCACAGAAGACCCAACAGCCTTGTCATGTCCCATGCAGAGCAAGATTTAAGGAAGAGCAATAGAAACAAAAGGAAGCCAGCCCAGCGGGCCTCAGGGCCCAGGAGCACAGGTAGACAAAACTGTGTGGAATTGAGATCAAGAGCCAAGAGGAAATGGGAATTTATTACATGTGCTTAAGAAAACCTAAAGTAATAAAAATAGAAATTCTGGATTTGGGTTCTCACTGTGTCATTGAAACTATATTTGAGAAGTGAGGCAGGCAGCCCTGAAGGAAATACACCAAATCAGCGGCATAGCTGCCTGCCCCTAGAAACCAGGCTCTCTTTCACTGTTTCTCCTGACCCTGGGAGCAAAATCTCAGCTCTAGAAATCTTTTCTTCTTCCCAACAACCACGTGGAGCAGGAGAGCCTAGGACCACGGAGGGTAAATCTCAGGATTCCCTGTTCAGAGCCCACCTATCTAGGCAGACCCTCTGATGCTCAACAGGAAAGGCACCCCACCTTGCTGAGCAGAAGCTCATTTGCTCCACGCAAAGGAAGTCATCAATTTATCTTTGATATTATGGTAAGTAGAGAATATTATGGAAAGTAGAAAATAGGCCAAAGTGACAAAAGTAAAGCTGTCCTGCTTCAGGTGCATCCTGAGAAGGCAGAATTCTCTGGAAAAGACCGCCATGCTGGGAAAAATGGAAAGCAGCAGGAAAAGAGGAAGACTAAATATGAGATGGATTTACCCCATAAACGAAGCCAGAGGCATGAGTCTACAGGAGCTGAGCAGGGCTGTTGAGGACAGGACATTGTGGACTCACTCATTCATAGGATCGCCAGGAGTTGGAGCCAACCCAACAGCATGTAACACACACAAACAGGGCATAACAGAAATCCACACTCTGCAGTTAGCTGGATGGAACCATGTGTGTAGTCTGAGAGGTAAGGGCAGTGTTAATTTATGCTCCTGCTCAGGGAAGACCTGGGACTCCATCTGCAAAGAAACGATATCCTGACCAAGAACACAGTTGTGCATTTGTTGCTCTTGCCCTACAACCCAATAAAGAGGGTAAAATGGAGGACAGGTAGGAGCTAAAAAAATAATTTTCCTCTGTGAAATAGACTGCATCAAACATGTAGATCATTCCTTGGGTCACATGCCTTCAGAGACTTTCGGGCATAGTGTGTTCAAAATTGTCCTTTCCAATGCAACTTCCAAATGGTCTCAGCATGAGTCAGAATTCTGATCACACATTTCTTGGCTCCTTTTCAGGGTTTTATCACTACTCTTGGTTTTAGAACGTGTTTTTCTACCCATTGGATGGGTAAGTCCAAGCTCTAATATAGATGAGAACTCACAAAGGAAAATGACCTCAAATGTCCTAAACAGAAGGGTGTAGAACCACATCAAAAGGGAATAAAAGAGGGAAAATGACAGAGAATGGTGATCTGGAAGGATGTGACTATCTCTAGGGTAATGAGTGTTTTCATTTTCCCCTTTCGGTTTATCTGTATTTTCTGTTTTCTTCAAAGAACAGTTACTATTTTAAATAATGTAAAATACAATAACAGGTTTTGTTAATGACAAAAAAACGTAACAAGATCTAAATATCTCAAGGTAAGATTTCTTACATGCTTTTTTTTAAAAAAGTTCTTAATGTAGTAAAATATACATAACAAATTTTGTCATTTTATCCATTGTCAAATGCATGATTCGCTGACATTAAGTATATTTACAATGTCGTGCAACCACCACTACCATTTGTTTCCAGAAACTCTCCATCATCCCAAAGAGAAACTTGTACCTGCTAGACAATAACTTTCTACTTCTTCCTTCTCCTAGCCCCTGGCAATCTCTCTTCTACTTTCTGGGTCTATGAATTTGCCTATTCGAAGTGCCTCATGTAGATGGAAGCACACAATATTTGTTCTTTTCTCTCTGGCTTCTGTCACTTAGCTTAATGTCTGCAAGCTTCAGCCATGTTGTAGCACGGACAAGTCATTCTTTTTGAAAGCTGGATAATATTCCATTACATTCACGAGAAGGCAGAGTCTAGGACCTGCTGCAAACCGCGTACCATCTGTTGAGGGACACTTAGGCTGTTCCCACCTTTGAGCTATTGAAAAAAATGCCGCTATAAACACTGCTGTGCAAGGATCTGTTCGAGTCCTTGCCTTCAGTTCCTCTGGGTGTACAACGACAGGTGCAACTGCCAGGTCATGCGATCATTTCATGTTTAACTCTTTGAGTAGCTGTTTTCCACGGCAGCCGCACCATGTTATATTTCTACCAGGACGCATCAGTTTCTAATTCCTCCACGTCCTCGTCAACATTTGTTATTTTCTACTTATTCATTCTGGCCATCCTAATGGCTGTGAAATGAAGTCTTGTTTTGGTTTTGATTTGCATCTCTCGAACGGCTGATGATGTTGAGCATCTTTTCCTGTGCTTGTTGGCTAGTTGTATATCAGTTGTATATCTCTTTTAGAGAAAGGTCTATTCAACTCCTTTGCCCACTTTTGAATTGGGTTTTTTTGGTGGTTGTCGCTGAGTTGCAGGAGCTCTTTATATATTTTGGATCTAAATCCCTTATCAGAGATGTGATTTGTGCACATGTCCTTCCATTCTGTGGTTGTCTTTTCACTCTCTTGACCGTGCCCTTTGACACACAGAAGTTTATCTCATTTTCCTTTCATTGCTGTGCTTCTGATGCTGTATGCAAAAAGTCATCGCCAAATCCAATGTTATAAAGGTTTTCCCCTGTGTTTTCTTCAAAAAGTTCTCTCAGCACCGCGTGTTGACAAGACTGTCCTCTTCCCATTGGCTGGTTTTGACACCCATGTCGAAAGTCGTACGTGCTTTTTGACGTTGTGAAAGACAACAGATTTCCATGTGCTCTGTGACCGAATGTGAAAAAGAAAATAAACAGCTCCTTACACTTGTATAAAAGGTGGGGGTGGTTAATCTTATATTTACACATTGTTGTGTAGTGCGAGATAGTGTTATGTAAATTACAGAAGTTCGTGGGTTTGAGAGTTGAACTGCCTGGGTTTGAATCCTGGCTCTGTAACTTACCAGCTGTATCACCTTGGGCAAGTCATTTAACCTTTCTAGGTCTCAGCTCCCTCATCCGTAGAGTGAGGCTAGTGCTATCCACTTCGCAGGATTGTTGTGAAGATGACCTGAGGTAACGTATGTGAACAGCACTGAGTAACTGTGTGAGGCTTGGTACTATTGCGCTCATTACTGTCATTGTTAATACCGCATCAGGGGGTGGTTTACATCCGTTATTTCTAGCGGTCCCCGCCTCAACCCTGTGAGGCAAGCAGAACAGTAATAAGAGTCTCCTTACAGAGATAAGAAAACTTGGGTTTAGAATGCATTTTATTGGACCAACGACACGTGGCAAGAAAGTGCAGAACAGAAAAAGTGTTTTTTCCTCCACCCCGTAAAAGGGACATGTCAGGAGCAAAGCAACTCTTACACAGATATCTGGTCCCTCGGCCAATGTTCTGCTCTGTTTGTTTGTTTTTCTGAGAAACTTGTCTGTCTTCACTCATCCTAAAATAGAGATGGTTTACTTCCCAACCTTGAACAACAGAAAACAGTGGCACAGAGAGGGTCAGAGTCCCACACAGGGCAGATCCAGGAATCTGGCAAGAAGCAGGAGCAGATTCAGCACTACTACAGTCTCATCAAACATTTCTTAAGTAATTATAAAAGCCTTACATGTAAAACAGCAAATTCATGCATACCACCTCCTGGCCAGATGGATGGAGTAATACACTGTAGACGTGAGCTGCTGTTTCAGGGATCTGGTTCTATCCCTCCCGGCTTCAGAAAAAAAGAGAAAAAAGCCCAGCTGAACTTAATGTAACATGTACTGTTTAAATTCATTTAGGAGAAGGTTACATATTTTCTAAAAAGAAAGTTATTGGGTAACTACCATGAGCAAGACAGGTTTGGAGATGTGCAGATATAAAGATGGTAATCTTTGAGAATTTTCAAACCAGAGGGGAAAATAGAAAACAAGAAAGAATTACAATTTAAGGCAGCATGTGTTAAGTGCCTTAAGAGTTTCTTGTGAAATTTTGATAACACTGCTCCTAACAGCAAAGGCAAGATCCTGAAGTTCATCCAAAACAATATCCCATTGGTTACTCTTGATTAGAAACCTGCCTGCTGGATTTAGCCCCTTAGGACTGAGTCCTCTATATGCAAATCCTCTTCCATACCTTCAAGAACTAAAGGGAAACACAGTATTATAAAGGGAAACATCAGTATCTTCCTGATGTAATAATGGAATGGATGACGAGGCTGTAAATTTATTTGGATTTATGATCTGGATCTCTCCCTTACCTCCATCTGTGCCAAACGATCTGGGGACACTCCTGATTACTCATCTGTGGAAAGGACATTACTGCAAGGTGCGTGCTCTCCCTCAAGTGCTTTCAACAAGACCCTGGGTAGTTAGTGCTGCGGCTTTCAGGAAAGGAAATGCTCACAGGGCATCAAATATTTGGCCTTTCCTGTAGCTCACAGCTGTCTCAAACTAGAATGGAAAAATGCTTTCAAGATCAGGGAGAGTGGAAAAGTTATGCAGACTTGGCAGTCTAAGCCTCAGCGTGGGGCTGCATAGCTGTCATCCAAGCCACTCAAACAGGTGACTCTGGGCGTGGGATGTGCTCAGAGACTTAAATCAGCCACCGGAGGCAGTGTGAGGTAGTGGGAAGAGGCAGGCTTTAGAGAAAAGACTGGTTCAAGTACAAATTTAAACCAGTCAGATCGTGCATGAGCCAGAGTAAGGTCTCTGAGTTTGAGATTCCTTTTCTACAAGAGGAGAGAACCCCTCTCCCATAGAGTGGTGGTGGTAGTTCACTTCTAAAATGCTGCCCATGGACTCTGCCTCTTGGTACCCACACGCTCATGAAATCTCCTCCCCTCGATTGTATGCTATGCCTAGTGACAAATAGAACTGAGCAAAAAGGATGGAATGTTACTTCCAAGATTAGGTTACAAGGCACAGTGACTTCCATCTTACTTGTACTCCCTCTCTGCCCCTCTCCCTTGCTGTGAGCTGCTCTAGGGAGTGGTCCACATGGCAAGGACCAGAGGCAGCCTCCAGCCAACCGCCCAAGGGAGCTGAATCCTGCCAACGACCCTAAAAAAGAGTTTGGAAGCAGACTGTTTCCCAAGTGGAGCCTTAATGGGACTGCAGCTGGTGAGAGGTCTGGGCTGGTGGTTCCAGCTAAGCCGTGTGCAGATTCCCGACTCACAGAAATGAGGAGATACTAAGTGCCTCTTGTTTTACAGCGCTGAGTTTTGGGATAACTTGCTATGCAGCAATAAGTGACTGATGCATTGGTATGAGGATTCATAGGTGTGTGTACAATAGCCAGGGCATGAGTGTAGCTGTGATTGTTAGTATACGGTAGATTTACTGCCTCCCCATCGGTTTGTAGAAAAGATGTTAGCATGAAGACCGAGGGGTGAGGGGAGAGGAGAAGATGACATTTTCCAGGAAATCATGAACTAGTCAGAAACTAAAAAGAGACATAGAGCCAAATGCCAACTATTTTGTGACATGTGATTATCTCCCTTCCCCATGGTCCCGAAATATTTCATTTGTGCCGTGATTATAGCACCTCACACGGCCCGTATGTCACGCAGTTGTCCTCTTTTCCCTCCTCCTGTCCTCAAACGTAGGGGCCGTGCCTCCATTCTCTTCCTCCATCTCCTCATCAAACACTGTATTTGGCAAATAATGACAAAGAAGAGAGCCAGCAACTGTCCTTCATCCTGTTTTAAAAATCATTCCGGTGGGGGTTTTCTTCCCTTCCTTTCCCATTGAAACCCTCCTGGTCTTTACATGTCCACTTCACAAAAGTCCTCTACCTGGTGCCCCTGACTTCTGGCTCTTTTTAAACAGTATTCCTTAACAATATTCATTCCCTCTATGATTCTTGTAATAAACAACTTGTTCCTCTAATTGGCATTCATTTTATCCAGCTCTTTAAATAGTGTGTTGTGGTCCCTTCTCCCTCTAGATGGCAGCCTCCAGACCAGCAGGGGCAATCTGTCTTATTCACCCCTGTGAGCTACAGTGGCCACCCCGGGTTTGTGGTGGGTTCTCAGTGACTGAAGGAATAGATTAATTCTCTGATATCTGAATAAACAAATGTCTGAGAACAAGATGAGGGGAAAAAACTCAAAGGACGGTCACAAATTTTAACACTTTTTTAAAGCCACGGGGGACCCCAAGTCTCTGCCAACCCCATCAAGTTTGCAGGGCTTGTGGGATCTCTCAGGTTTCTTTTCAGTGTGTGCTGTGACTCCCTGCCGGCACCACCCCAGGACAAAGGAGATGGAGCGGTGGACGCTGCACTCACAGGGAAAGGAGGACCAGGTAAGAGGGTGCAGAAAGATCCTTAGAAACATAATTCACAAGGGTAGAAGAGAGAAGCACTCCTGGGATTCGTTACCTATGTCAAAGGCCCACTGCCCCCCTCCCCGCTCTAACACGCTATCATCAAGACCAGGGGCTAATAGGAATTGCGTTTCCACACAGAACATGTTTCTATGCCACACAGGACAAAGCCGCTAGTGATTTCACAGTTCTTCTAGCTTCCTTCTTATGCTCCAGGGCAGGGGCAGCCAAAGATGTCATGAACAGATGGGAAATGAGGAGCGCTGGCGACACTGCTCCCACAGCATCGGGCCATCAGTGAAGATGAAGCAGGGCAGTAACTCCGCCGCTTGTGCTAGGTGAGAGAAGGCCCGTGACCTTGGCAAAACCTCCTCCCTGAAGGCAATCTCCACTCGAGGATGGCCAAAAGGCCTTCGGGGTCTCCTGTGACTGGCCTTGAATTGCACCAATGTCTTGAGAGGCAATGTGTTACAGCATCTAAAATGGATATTCTATGTCTGTGTAGCATGGGTTTGAATCTCAGGCCTGTCGCTTGCTAGTGGTGTGATCTTGATCACATTATTCAGATAACCGTGGCCTCAGTTTCCCCATCCCTAAAATAAAGATAATAATAGTACCCAACTCCTAGGTTTGTTGTGAACATTAAATATGCTAACACATGTACAGTGCTTAACAATGAGCGAGGTGTATGGCAAGTCCTCAGTAAGTGTCCACCTTCATTTCTTGAAGAAAGAGAAGAGGGGAGGGAGGTGGGGATGGCTGGGGTGGTAGGGAAGGGTGGCGGGGAGGCAGAAAACTGTACTTGAACAACAATAAAACTCAAAAAAAGAGAGAGAGAAGGGGCTTTTGTTGTAAAAAGAATAAAAAACATTCAAGTGGAAAGATCGGCATATGCAAAGTCGGTGTTGTAAACGTACAAGAAATGTTAGCAGGACGGAAAGCAACTGCTGCTGGCTAGGTTAGAGATTACATGCGAAGCAGGGAAAGCCCAGGCACAGATGGGGGACAGCTTTGTACGCCAGGATAAGAAATCAGAGTGAATTCTGTAGGAAGTAGGGACACTGGTGAATGTTAAGCCTGACCAGGAAGTATTGAGTCTCAGAATTATAAGAGATTTACTCAGGTATACAATGCATGGAAGATTTGGGACTCAAAGACTGGTCTTCTGCCAGTTTAACATCCGGTGTTCTCTTGTTTCCAAGGCAATGGATTCACGTATCCACATCAGCACTCCGTCCCCCAACCCCACCCCGCCCACCAACACAACCATTTCAACCGTCTTCTGGTAACGCCATTCCAGTTTCCCACTGGAAAGCACATCTCGTCCATTCTCAGTCCTTATGGCCCAGGTATTGCCACCACCCCCACTTCGGGGGTGCACCTATGTCTCAGGCCCTGCCAGTCACAGCAGTGCACCCCCAAGAAATTACTCATCATCATCATCCACATTTTTTGAGAACCTAGTGTGTGCCAGGCACTGTTCTAAAAGCTTTCTACGTATTATCTCATTTCATCCTCACAACAACCTTTGGTAGTAAGCACTATTGTTTTTTCTATTATTTTTATATGAGAAACTAAAGACATTCTAACTCCAAAGCTCATTTGCTTAACTACCCATTATGCTGCCTCCCACCCTTGGGCTGGGAGGGAAATCCACACCTCCCCAAAAGCAACTCAGGAGAACCACTGCAAAAAGCTACTCTCTTGTGTCCAGGGTCACTCAGTACCATTATTCAAAATAAACACACAAACCAAACCCATATTGTCCCTCTAAATTAAGTGGAGCCTCAAATATGGAGCCTCACACATTCATTCCTCACACGTCCACTATCCCTCCTGGGCCAGGTGCCATGCATGGCCTGAGGAGGCACAAAGATGAAAAGGGCAAGAGATCAGCCCGGAGCAACTGCACAGTCTTCTGGGAATTCAGACTCTGCACTGGTTAGCTTTAGAGCAACTGGTCCTCACCTTACCCACAGGACTGTCAGAGGCAGAATCTGGGCTCTGGCCTGGCCACTCCCCGAATCAGAGTGAGGCATCAGGAAAAGAGTGGGTAGCAGTCACGTGGTCAGGGTCATCATGCCACATGATAAGCCACATGACTCGGGCCCTACTAGTGAGCTGCTCTGACATTCCTAATCAACACCAAAAGCATGATGCATTTTGCTTACAAACTGCACTTGTTCCTTAAAACCACATACAATCCCAGATTCTACCTGGAAGTTAAGTTTTACACAGTGAATTTTGAAAGCCACACTCTTTACCAATTGCAGGAAATTTGGAGGGGTAGAAAAGCCACAAAAGGAGAAAATCGAAATCACCCCACACCCCACCACCCAGAGGCAACCACTGTTCACTTCCTTCCCATCCTTTCTATATACATTTTTAACACAGTTGAGATCATACTGTATAATCAATTTTGTATCATGCTTTTCAGAAATGTGAATTTAAAAGTCAAGCACCCAAGAACCCCAGCTATCTCATCAACACTTCAGATGCCTCAGAAATGCATCGGAATTTTTAAAAATTGATTCTACAAGTCTCCCCCCTCCACTTCTTCCCTGACCACGTGGGGCTTGCAGCAGAATACACACGATATAGACACGTCCCCTGAAGTGTAATAGATTTGAATTGCACACAAGTTGGTGAATGAATGTCTAAATAATTAGGAGGTTAATTAATCTAAAATATAGGAGGATGAGAGAAATTTGAAGCTGCAGATTCAACAGAGAGGTCTGCCAGGCGGACTTGCTAATCGAAAAAGAGAGGTGAGAGACTGAGGCTCCTGATGCCAGGAACAGAGCCAGTTGCTTCAAGGGACCCCAGATTCCACAGACCTGTGGACCCGACCGCAGGGTGCGGGTGGTCAGGAGGCCTCGCAACATCTGGAGCAAGAAGTGCAGCAGAGAGATTGAGCACCCAGATGTCAAAGCCGGACCATCTAGGTTCAAATTTGGGCTTTGCGGCTTATCCACGTTGGGACCTGGGGCAAATTGTTTCATCTCTCTGAAATTTAGTCTTCTCGTCTGTGAACAGGGATGATAGTAATTTGTAGTGTCATTGTAATGATTAATTAAGCCCACATACATAAAACATTTCAAACACACAGTAAAATCTTAGTAAATGTTAGCTCTTACCAGCTGAAAAGCAGTATGGCCTAAAACAGTGGATTTTTCCAATTTTCTGTCTGTGACCCTCAATAGGAAATACATTTTGCATCATCATCCAGAACACACACACGTATATATGTTGTGGTTATATATAGGTATGTGTGTATATACAAAACATACTATATATACACATATGTCATAAAATACCAGTTACCCTCATCCATGCAATGCAGTCATATTTTCCATTCTATTGTATTTCATTTTTGAAAGTGCTGGCTGCAACCCACTAACATAATTTTATGACTCACTACTAGGTCTCAGTCAGCAATTTGAAAAACACTAGCCCCTGGAAAGCACGTAGATTTTGAAATTAAAAAAAAAAAATCCCTCAGATTAGCTTTCACTTCTGCCACTTACTACTGGTATAACCAGAGGAAACTTTTTTGTTTTTCATTTGCTTTTAAAAAAAGTCTGATCTTCAGTTTCCTCATCTGTAAAATGAAGACAGTGGCCCCCATACCAGCCTGTATGATATGGCACAGGACTCGGTATCTGTAGGGACTCCATCAGCTGTAGCTTTTGTAATAGATTGCTTGGCCATGCAGACAGGGCTCTGAGAGAAGCTGGCCCCTATTACCAATGCCTCTGGGACCTCCAAATGCAATTACCACGGGGCTTTGTCTCAGGGCTGGGTGTGCAAGCAGCTTCCGAGGCCTGTGATACCCTTGCCTAACAGCATGCTTCCAAGTCCTGCTATTTGGATTTGATTTTTTAAAGTACTTCCTTTATTTTAATTCAGACCCCAGGGACCTGGAAAGTACACCACTGCTTTTTCCCAATAAAAATCAGACCAGCAATAAGCATATTGCATTTGAAATGGTGAAGCTGGGCGCACCTTCAAAGGACTCCACATTAGGACTTGGCTTACTCCCAGCCTGTGTTAGAGCCGATTTCCCTGGAGGAAACTCGGCCACAGCCTCGCAGGCTGGTCGGCTGAAAGAAATCTTGGCTTTAACTAACTCTTTTATGACTGGGCCAATTAGACACTAATAGGAGAAAGAAGCTATCCCAGTGACATCAGTGGCAAATTTGGACTCAGCAACTCCTATCCTACCCAGGCCACTCTGAGCAAGGGGGGACGACGGGGTGTGATCAGCCAGCCTCTGGGTCCCGGAACCTGGAACCTGATGGGATGAGAACTCCCCCTTGCTCAGCAGGCTTCTGTTATCAGAGGCATTTAAATTCCTGGGGAGAAATCTTTCAAGGTTGCTATACTTACAAAAACAATTTCAACAGTGAAAATGTTTAAATATATACAGCATTTTCTAGATGCCAGACACCATTTTAATTGCTTTACGTATCTTCACTTATTTAAATTTCAGTCCTATGAGATAGATCCTATTATTATCTCCATTTTAAGGATTAAAAAACCGAGGTACAAGGGGATTAAGTGATTGGCGCAAATTCTCATGGCAGACCTGCTATTGAAACCCAGACAGACTGGGTCCAGGATCTGTGCCCTGAACTACTACTGCCCCTCGGTAATGCCATGAACGATTAGCCCTTACTGCTGGCTCACCGTGAGCCAGGCACTGTGTCCCTTCACATGCACCAGCTCATTTCACCTTCGCAACGGCCTTATGAGCAAGTGTTATTATGCCCATTTCCTGTAGAGTACTGTACCTGTGCCCAGAACTATCTTTTCTGGAAGCTTCTAGACAGAGAACCATAAAGGAAGTCCTCTATTCTGAGACAGCATGAGGGCCAAATCATCTGAGGAGAGGGTTTTATTTGTTTCTGGTGCCTCCTGAGTAAGGGAGAGGCTGCAGCTGTTGACCCATTCATCAAACGAGCATTTTCTAAAGACCTGCTCCATGCCGGGCACCTAGCTGAGCTTAGAGGACTCAAAGATGCACTCAATCCCTGCCTTCAAGTAGATGACAATCTAGGAACCAAAGGGTGATAGCGACCATGTTTGAGCTGTGTCTCTTCCTAACAACACTGACTGAGGTTGGTATTATTGGCCCTGAAGTCAGTCAGCTGAAACCAGGATTCAAACCTAGGTTCCTCTGACTGCCAAACCTGTATCCTCAACCTCTTGATCATACCCAAATCCACCCCAGGGTGCAGAGTGAAGGTAAGTGGACGTCATGGGCATCACTCCAACATCTAGCCCATTCACCCTCCATTGTGAAATAGCCTGTGATTCGACTCCACCCTCAGCTCCCGGGATCACTGGTCTAAACCAGACTTAAGCCAATCAGCGTGTGGCATACACCCTGGCTCTCTCAGTGTCTTCCATGATGCCCTGCTGGACCACAGGGAACTCTGGGAGGCTCTCTCAGGTCGTCTCCCCTGCCTCTCTGCACAGCCACCTCTAGCCAACTGCTCCCCACCATGCAGGAAAAATCCTGCAAGACGTGTCTCCTCCAAGCTCGGCTCACAGGCAAGGCAAGAACTCTCTCTTCCTTGAATCCCCCAAGGGAGTCAGGAGTTACCATCACCCCCACCACTCGGTGCTGGTCTGTAGGCCTAGGTGGGGTAAAGGGAAGGGCATAGAACTCCTTTGACCTGGAGACCACTTCGTACTTTTGCTTTTTCTCTCTTCTTTCTGTTCTACTTCCCCTTTGTCCTCTGCACTGCCCCTCAACACCCCCACCCCTGCTGCAAGCCACTTCAGTAAATCTGAGTAGCTGAGGAGGGGAGAGGGGGTTGTGTGCAGGTGAAACAAAAAATTGACCCTGATCAATCACACACGCTTCTAAATCATTTTTGTTTTAGTAAGTATAACCTGAAGAATTTGACCCTTGTTCTCTGGTTATATGCTATATCAGATGTCCTATTACACAAACATGAAATAGTTTAAATAAATAACAGAGTTGACTCTCACCGTACTTTTGTCTTGTACAATTATTGTAAAACAATAAGTGTAAGTGGCAACTTAATACTGCTTTTCCTACATAGCAAGTAATGTTCTTGGTGCTTTCCATCTATCAACTTGGCTGATCCTCAAAGCAACTCTCAAAGTAGTTCTACCAGTATTCCCACTCTGTGGATGGAAAAGCTGAGTAGAAGAGAGACTGTCTAAGGTCACAACAGCTTCGTAGTGGCAGAGCCAGGATTCACACCCAGGCACTGGGCTGCAGGGCAGTGCACCCCCAGACACTGCTAAATTTAACCTGTTCAGGATGGCCTGTGCCAGTGAGAGGGGAAGCCACTGGCCCAACATCACTTAGCTAGTGTTACAGGTTCACACCTGGGACTAGACCTCAGGTCTTCTGACTTCAGATCCTATCACTTTCCTTTGCATCTCTCCTTTCCGAGACTGACAAATCCGATGACTTTGCCAACCAAGATGGGTACAAAACTACCAGTCGCTTGGAAAGCTTGGCTCTGATTCGTGAGTCTAATCCCTAGTGGGACTGTCATTGCTTAAGATTCTTAATAGACATGATTGTCAGGTCCAGCTCCCAAGTTCATACAGAAAAATGCTCAAGTACAAGACAGGGAAGGAGAGACTTAGCAGCTACAGCCAATGAGAAAATTCCCACTGGGGATTTCACTGACATGGAGCTAAGAAGGAGTCAGCATTCTAGATGGAGGTTCCCATGTCCCAAATAAAAATTGTGAGAGCCCTGTTCTTACCTGTTACCCAAGCCTGTGCTTACTTTTGAACTCCGCAAAGGGGGCCCAACCAACGAGAGTCTTTGGGGAGGGTAGCAAACTGGATGGGGGGAGGTCGGAAGCCATGTCATAGGAAGAATAGGGAAGGGTCTGCACTGGGTCTCTCAAGAACAGAAAAGTACATAGTGCAGGGGACGTGACTGCTGTTTGCGAAACTCTGAAGGGCTGTTATGGGAAAGAGTGAGAAGACTTGGCCTGTGTGTTCTAAAAGAGCAAACCTAGAGCCAAGAGATGGGAAAGAGAAAGATAAAATGCAACAAGGCATTTAAATGTTCAAGCTTTGGAGTTGCACAATCTAGATCTGAATCACTACTTAGCTGTTCCTTAACACCTCTGTGCATCAGCATCTGTGTCTATAAAATAGAAATAATAAAAGCATCTACTTACTTCATAGAGTTCTTGAGAGGATTAAGTGAGATAATCCATGTAAAGTACTTGGCACTTGGCATATGGAAGTGCTCTATAAGTGATATGTGTAATAATTATTATTATCGTAGTGGTACTATTACTATTATTGCCAGGGCTATTAGCAATGAGACATGTTGCATTTGGTAGTAACAAGAGCCCCTGCCTTGGGCATGTGCAAACAGAGGTTCAAAGACTTAGCACATGGTAGAGGTGTTGTAAAGCAGACTCAAGCCTTGAGGTACAGGGGAGGGTAAAAAATCTCTAGAGAGCCTGGATTCTGCCTCTTTTTGCCACAATCCGGAGTGCCCTCCATTAGGAATACACCTGCCTTAGTCTGTACAGGCCGTTAGAACAAAAATATCAGACTGGGTGGCTAATGAACAACAGAAATTTCTCTCTCACAGTTCTGGAGGCTGGGAAGTCCAAGATCAAGGTGCTAGCAGATTTGGGGTCTGGTGAGAGACCACTTCCTGATTCATAGACAGCCATCTTCTCGTTGTGTCCTCACAGTACAAAAGGGTCAGGGGAGTCCCCTGGGCTGTCTCTTCTAAGGCCACTAATCCTGTGCTTGAGGCTCTATTCTCATGACCTGTCCACCTCCCAAAGGCTCCACCTCTAAATACCATTACTTTGGCATAAGTTTAAACATATGAACTTGGGGGGCACACAAACAATCAGTTTCCAGTGAGAGTCACCAAGTCAGTCACTGGGAACAGCCTGCACTTGGTCCAGTGGAGATGAGCAGAGACAGCTCATTCACTGACAGTGACTGACAGAGGTGATGAGGACAAAGCATGCAGTAAGGGCCAACACTCTGCCCATGCGATCTGTGACAATGAGCCCGTACACACCTTGGGAGTGCATGGAAGCAAATGCAGACAGAAGCATCGGGCAAAGTGATCTGCCTGCTGAAGGCCCTGCTGGCACTGGCTTCCTATGTTTTATGCGTGTCCATGAAAAGTTTGGTTTAGCACCAGTCTAGTGGTGAAAGGGCTGATTACAGAGTTCTGGGGGAGGGTGGATTCACAAGGAGGGGGCAGGGGAGTTGGAGGGAATGTGCACCCTGAGTGGGAGGGGTTAAGGAGGACAGTTTCTCTCGTACTCATAGATGTGTGCCAGGCCAGGCCTTGTCCATGAAGATCTCAGTCCTAGAGAGACGGGCAGCAGGAAGAAGCTAAAATGTGGTCAGCAGAAAGGGTCTCAGTGAGATGAGGGGAGCCCAGGGAAGCCCTCTCAGGGCTCGTCACAAACAGTGCAGCTGGCTTCACACTGATATGTGCCAGGGGACTGCGAGGTGGTGAGGAGGTGACAATCCCTCCTTACCTTAGCAGGGCAGCTTCTGCACAGTCTGAAGCTGGCTCAGGACCACTTTAGGACCATCAGCAGGAGCCTGCACCTATGGTGATAAGGGACCTTATAGCAATAACATTGTCACTCATTAATGAATTAACCAGTGAATTAATTAAATGATATATGTTGGCTACCTATTGTGATGGTTAATTTTATCTGCCAATTGACGGGACCACTGGGTGCCCAGACATTTGGTCAAACATTATTCTGGGTGTACCTGTGTGGGTGTTTTTGGTTTGATTAGTGTTTGAATTGATACACTGAGCAAAGATTGCCCTCCCCCATTAGGGAGGGCCCCACAGAGGGCCCCACCCAGTTACTTGAGGACTTGAATAGACCAAAAAGGCTGAGTAAGAGGGAACTTCACCTGCCTGACTGTCTGAGCTGGAACATCGGTCTTCTGCCCTTAGACTTACCCCATGGATCCTCCTGGGTCTCTAGCTTGCCAGCTGCAGATCTTGCTTCCTTGATAATGTGGACAATTCCTTATAATAAATCTAAATGTTCTTTTTTAAAACATTTTATTTATTTATTTTTAGAGAGAGGGAAAGGGAGGGAGAAAGAGAGGGAGAGAAATATCAATGTGTGGTTACCTCTCATGTGCCCTCCACTGGGGACCTGGCCCACAACCCAGGCCTGTGCCCTGACTGAGAATCAAACTGACGACCCTTTGGTTCGCAGGCCAGCACTCAGTCCACTGAGCCACACAACCCAAGGCATAAATCTATATATTCTTCTTATTGGTTCTGTTTCTCTGGAAAACCCTAACATACATACTAAGCGTCAGGCACTCTGTTCTGTGCTCAAAATGCTTTAATCAGCAACCTCCTTTAGCAGCGGGCATCAGAGAAGAAAGAAATAGGAAGTGACTCTGGTTGTTCTTGAGCACATGTAAGGCATCTAGAAATAATTTGAGGGGTGTGGGTGATTAGGAGGCTGGAGATCCTAAAATAAGAGGCAAAGGCCGGAACTAGTGAAGCACAGTTAATTCCTCCTGATTGGATTGCATTTAAAACCCCAGAGTGCTATAGCCTGGGGAAATGGGAGGGGGCGGGATGTGGGGACAGAATCTGGACAATCAAACACCAGATCCTGAGCACAAACCCCAACCCTGCACACCAGCTTTAAGAGAGAGGAGGACCACAGGCTTGGATTTCAAAGAAGGATGAAAAAGCATGCTGACACAAAATGTTTATAAATGTACACCTTTTATAGGTGCACAGAATGTGATGCATTTACACTAAAACAGACATATATAAATTTTTTTTATTTCTTTAGGTATTGAGTCTTTGACTGAAACAGAGTCAAGGATTCATGTGACCCACCAGACAGGGCCCAGGGGGGCAGAATGCTCCGCTGCAGATAAGATAGAGCAGGGCTCCCCGGCCAAGCTTTCTTCCTGTTTGATCAGGAGCCTCACACAAAACAGGCCTGAGCTTAGGGCCAGTCCTGCATGGGCAGGAGGGTCCGTCATCAGGGCCTGGCAGTGAGTCAGGTCGTCACGGCTCTCTGCACACAGAGACTTTGTAAGAGCTGCTGTCCTCGTCTCTTGCCACACCCCCAAAGTCAAGGGTCAGGACTTCTCAGGCCATCTCATGTTCCCTGTCCATTGTCCAGGCCTGGCTTCCTGAAACATCAGTGGTCTTTGTTTGGTCTACAAACACTTACGAAGGATCTATCATGGACCAGGAACTATATTAGGCATGAGGAATTCAGACATAAATTAGATGCAGGCCTTCTCACAGAGCTCTGGAAATCAGTCAGCTTTTTTTTTTTTTAATATCAAGAAAGCAAGAAAACAGAAGCACTGAAAAATCCAACACTAACCTTCATCCACTCACACCTGAGTAATCATTTTCTGGTCAGATTTTTGGGATGGTCACAAATGCCATTCTGGTCTGCCTTTCCATAAGTAAACCAACCAGAATATAAGACTTGAGACACAGATGGAAATCCCAATACTGTCTTTGAAGGTGATTTGAAGAACACGGCTTCAGACCTGTGGGCACAGTGGGCTTCCCAGCACTTCACCTCGGGTGTCAATTCACCTGTCCAGTAAGTGGGCTGACCACACGGGGCACAGCCTGCCCTGGGAAACATTCCACCTGGTACCAGACCCTGAAGGCAAACTCCCTGAAGGTGGATCCGAGAAAATACAGAGAAGGCTGAGCTGAGCGAGCTCTGTTCCTTCTCTGAAGCTTGCTCATCAAATAAATCAGTCTTCCTCTGGGGACTGGTTAGTGAAGGTGGATAAAGGCCACCCCTGCACTTAAGAACATGGGACAAAAAAAAAATTGGAGATTTTCCTGACTCCGAGTTTTAGGCTGTTGATAAGAAGGTGAATGTCTTAGTCTGCTCCAGGTGTTGTAACAAAATACAGGCAGACTTCATTTTATTGCATTTCGCTCTATTGTGCTTCACAGACATTGAATCTTTTACAAATGTATGGTTGTGGCAACCTATGTTGAGCAAGCCTATCAGTGCTGTTTTTCCAACAGCATTTGCTCACTTTGTGTCTTTATGTAACACTTTGGTCATTCTGGCAGTAGTTCAGATTTTTTCACCATTATGTTAGTTCTGGGGATTTGTGATCAGTGATCTCTGATGTTACCAGGGCAAGGCTCTCCACCAGCAAAAAGAATATAACTCGCTGAAGGCTCAGATGATGGTCAGCATTTTTTTTTTAGCAATAAAGTGTGTTTTAATTAAAGTATGCACATTGGTTTTTAGACAATGCTATTGCACGCTGAATCGACTACAGATTGCAGTATAGTGGAAACATAACTTTTATATTTGGGAAACCAAAACATGTGCGTGACTCACCTCATTGTGATGCTCACCTTACTGCGGTGGTCTAGGGCAGAACCTGCTGTATCTCTGAGGCCTGCCTATATTGTGGATTGAGTAGCTTAAAGAACAGACATTTATTTCTCATCATTAGGAGGCTAGAAAGTCCAAGATGAAAGTGCTGGCATATTCAGTTCCTGATGAAAACCCTTTCTGGCTCATGGACAGCCACCTTCTTGCTGCGTGCTGATGTGGTAAAGAGAGAGAGAGAGAGCTCTGGTCTTTCTTCCTCTTCTACTAAGGACACCAATTCCATCGTGGGGGCTCCACCCTGATGGCCTCATCTAAATATCATTATTTCACAAAGGCCCCACCTCCTACTACCGCCACATTTGGGGGTTTGGGCTTCCACATATGAATCTGGGGAAGACACAAACATTTCCGTTGGTAACAGTGAACTAGGGATGGATAGGCTCTTAGCTCCCACAGACACCACAATGAAAAGGGCATTGGACCTGACACCCGTATGCCTATGGTTAAGTCCTGGCTCTACCACTTGCTAACCAGCAGGCGTTAGCAAATTACTTTATCTCTCTGGGCCTTGGGTCTGTCCTCTGAGGAATAGGGATAACGATGCTCAGTCTACTGCAGAGGGTTGTCAGGAACATTAAATTATGGCTGTGGACAGATGGGAGAGGTGGTATTTGTGGTTGGCATTATTTCTGATGCCACCTGGCCTCGCCATTCTTCTTCTGAGAGGGGGCGTGCCACACGTGATCCTGCCTGCCTTGAAGGCCAACCTGGACATATTTTGAGGCCCAGGTATTACTGAACTACTTGAAGAAAGGAAGTGACTTTCAACCACAAGGTCTGTTGAATCTTCTCTGTTTTAGAGGGTCTATAATGAGCCTATTCAAGACCAAACCATTGGACAGGACATTGCAGATATACCAGCTTTCCAGTCACCTTGAAGTCCTTGGGTGGCTCAGGGAAAGCTTTGATCTCACTAGACTGAAGCACTTTCTGCCTCTGTCTTCTGGCCTACTAGCTAGACTACACACACACACACACACACACACACACACACACACACTCATACACACATGCTAGAGAATCCATCTCAACTCTAATGGCTTCATTGTTTTTCAAGTACAAAGAAAATTTATAAACAATTCCTTAGAAGTTAAAGGAGAGAGAAAAATAATCTTGTATCCAGCTCAGAATGGATTTTTTTTTTAAATCTAAGAGTCAAACTGTCTCTTCCCTGTAGATATGATTATTTCTCTCTTCTCTCGCCAGGGTTTCATGTGCATTAAATACCCAACGTGGAACATGTTGGTGCTGCTTGCTGATGTGTGGTTCTCATTCCGGGCACAGAATACAGTTGCCTTTCCTGGCTCCTTGTGACTGGATGCAGCCAGGTGACCAGTCCTCATCAATGAGAGGTCAGCAGAGGTGACACATGTGGCTCCTGGTATAGAGCACTGAACTATTCAGCCACCATTGTGAGCCCTTCCAAGCTCTCTCCTGCTGAGGGGGCTGGCAACGTTCAAGGTGGTGGCCGCTCCACCATGCAGACAAGGTCCCTCATGAAGAGTCATGGAGCAGAGCTTCCTGCTAACCTCTGAGCAACCTGTAGTGGAGCAAGAAAGTAACCTTTATTGTCATGAGACATTAGAAATTGAGAGTTGTTTGCAGCTTAACTTACCCTATTTTATCTGATATGTATATACCCCTAGCAAATTAAATAATTCAAATTGTCTTGACACTGTTTCATGCCCTCAAGAAGCCAAGTTGACCACAGGTGACACCCGTTCACTGTCACGGTCTGGCCCAAAGAGGAGACTGTGCTTCCCAGAGAACTGATTTAGCCTTTGCATTAAACATCAGGCTGCTTCTTCCACCGCATGGCAGGTTTTCATCTCCTCAGAATAATTTTTTAGCAACTTGAGAAACTGCAATCCAAACATATAGTATTTTTGGCTGGAAATTAAAACACGTCACTTTTAAAACATAAGCAGCATGCCCTGAATGTTTATGGTAAAAAGCTCACTCCTGGCCAGACTGCAAAGCTCACATTACCGAGAGGCAAACCCTGGAGCATGCTAGCAGTTTGCCTCCCAGTTCGCCCTTCCTGCACGGCGCAGCGACTGTGAATCATTGCTCTTCCAGCACACGGACTCTCAGGCTTTCTGACCGCTTTCCTCTCAGAAGGGGACTGGTTAGAATTTCTCCTTGCTCCAAGGGGACAGCAGCGGCAATGGAGAGACAGGTTTCTTTTTTTTTTTAATATATTTTATTGATTATGCTATTACAGTTGTCCCATTTTCCCCCTTTGTTCTCCTCCACCCTGCACACCCCAAGAGAGACAGGTTTCTGTCCACTGCACGGCCCGTGTGCTGAGCCAAAGCTGCTGGTTCCAACAAAGTTTCAGCCATGGAGCCTCCTGCTGGGGGAGTCACCTTGTTTCTTTGTTCCCACATTCACTTATTTCATCTATTCACATATTCGTGGGTTAATGCCTGCAATGGGCCAGCTCCTGTGAAAGGGATGGTGAGGGATCCGAAGACAGAGAAGACATAGCCTCGCTTCTTAAGAGGCTGGAACCCAACATTGGAGGCCGTGGGAAATACAGGTCATGAAAAAGACACAACACACTATGGAACTTAGAGGAAGATGATGTGGCAAGGCTTCCGTGAGAGGAAAGGGAAAGAAGTGAACATTTCTGACTATTACTTACCTTATGACACTCCAATTCTACCACACCCAAATGAGGTGATCATTCATATATCAAGTGTGGGCACGGAGCTTCAGAGACAAAAAAGAATTTTTTCAAGGTCAAGAAACAGTTCGTTGGAAGAGTTACCTTTCACACACAGATTTATCTGACCCTAAAACTGGTGTCTGTCACACTGGTTGCGTGGCTCAGATGGTCTGTGTTGCTCCATGCACCAAAAGGTTGCTAGTTCAATTCCCAGTCAGGGCACATGCCTAGGATGCAGGTTCAATGCCCGGTTGGGGCACACACTGGAGGCAACTGACCAATGTTTCTCTCTCACACTGATGTCTCTTTCTCCCTGACTCTCTCTCTAAAAATCAATGAAAACACGTCCTTGGGAGATTAGAAAGAGAATACTGGTATCTGTCAAGTCACAGTCTCTCTCAGCCACAATTTACCATCTATAGAATGAAAATAAAATAAAAGCACCCATCTCATGGAGTGAATTTTGAGAATGAAATGAGATAATCCATGAAAATGAAGTTCTTAGTCTGGCACACAGTCAGTGCCCAATAACTGAACATTATCATTATTATTAAGCTTGCACTGAATGGCAGGCATTTGTCCTTCACAAATATTATTTTTCCTTTTAAGGACGAGGAGAGCAAAGCTCCCCTAAATTAAACACCTTGCCCAAGGTCACCTAACTGACATCAGTGACAGTGCTGGGGTGAGGACAGAGGTCTGCCCTCCCTGAGCATTGATGTTCTTTCCACCATGCCACGATGTCTTCCAGAGCTAATGCAGATCAAAGGCCCCCGGATAATGGCCGGTGCTCGTCACTGTATGTCACGTTAGCCAGTGCTCAAGAGGACATGTTTTGAGCCCTGGCCAGGTAGTTCAGTCGGTTAGAAAGTCTCCACCAAGATTGCAGGTTCAATCCCTGGTCAGGGCACTTATAAGAATCAACCAGTTAATGTGTCAATAAGTGGAACAACAAATCCATGTTTCTCTTGCTCTCTCCCCTTCCTCTTTCCTCTCTCTCTAAAATCAATCAAAATTTTTTTTTTTAAAGAGTGCACGCTTTGCATTGCCCAGGCAGCTCCAATGACCCTGGGCTAGCTATTTAACCTCTCTGCACTCCATTTCCCCATCTTTAAAATGGGGGTGACAAAGCAATTTCCTCATGAGATTTATGAGATATTAAACAAGACAATGCATACAAAGAGCTTAGCAAGATGTCTGGCACATAGAGAGACCTCATTGTGTGTTAATGTTGATGAGGATGGTGATGATGATGATGATGATGATGATGGTTCTGACATCATTGGCATAGCCTGTGTGACACAGACATGGAAGCTGCCACAAAAAAAAAGAAAAAAAAAAAAGGAAATGGTATTTAGTCTGAGACTATTATCTTGGCCGGCACACACTTCTGATTAAATAAAGAATGTTCAGGAGGCAACAAGTTAAGTAAGTGTGGAGAATGATGCTACCTACCAGAATTAGCATGCTAAGAAAATGTTTTTAAGGCATTGCTTCTTTATGTGACTTCTTAAAATGTTGGTTGGCGACGAAGCCAGAATTCTCTTATCAAAATGAAATCTGTAGAATTCAATTTTCAGCTCAAACAATGTGGTTTATACAAAGCGCCACCCTTTCAAGTCAGATGAGGAAATATAAAACTGTTCTATAATGGACATATTGTTTGCACACACACAAAAAACATATGAATCCATGTTTCATGCCAGGCCTCATTTGGCATCTTCAATAAAAGGGGAAAACTCTTGTTTCTCCAGAGGAAACCTCCAAGGTAGGTTCTAACACCCTATCGACTGTGCCCTTTGTTCCTCCCCTAATGTCAGAAGACATTGCCCACCTCTTTCCTCACTGGGATGCCAGGTTGCTGGGAGACATGGACCTAGCATTTACCACCACTGGTCCTTTTCATGAAATGGAGAGAATGAGTATGGATTGAACTCCTCAGGGGTGAGTTCAGTTCTACAGAATTGTGCTGAGGCCCCATGAAATGTGCAGCACTGTGCCAGATGTCATGATGGTGCCTAGAAAGGTGTGTGAGACCCCGTCTTGACCTCAGTGCCCACATCATCTTCACTGTCGCAATCATGCATGCAAACAACAGTCTTTCAGCACTGTTTACAGAGCGCCTACTGTGTGCAGGCACGGTGCTATAAGCATGGAGGAGAGAGATGCAAGAAACACACTTCCTCTCCTCAGAAAGATCAGAGCCCAAGCGCTTCAGAAATGCCATGGAATGAAAAAGCATCTCATGAGGAAACAGAGCAGAGTTTTTGGACAAGTCTTAAAAAAATGGCACAACTCAACACACGGCAGTGCTTTCTGTCTAGGAACCAGGACCCAAAGTCACAGGTCAGGTCTGATCAGTGGGTTGTCATCAGTGGCTGCTCAGTGACTCATTACCTACCACTGAACAAACAGCCACTGCAGGCCCCTCCAGACGTCACGGGGCTGTCAGCAGTCAGCCTTCCCTTTCTTTCAGCTCCTGGTTTCCTATGAGAATTCCCTCTTTATGGAGACTTGTTTGCAGAGAGGATACAACTCTCTTCCAGGAAGTAGAGGGAGTTTCATCATCCCTCTCCCTGCCCCCCTGGGAAAGACTCACTGAGGAGGTGACATTTGAAGGGTTCCAACCAGGTTAGAACAAGAAGTCTTCCAGCCTGAAGAAACAGCAAGTCAAAGGCCTGAGGAAGGAATGAGTTAGGAGGTTGAAGAAAACCAGAGTATAGGAACACAGAGATAAGAGCAGAAAGGGGTCTGCGGCCAGATCCCCAAGGGTTTGAAGTTTATTCCCAAGCCATTAGAGAATGATAAACAGAAGAGGCAGGTGCAATTGTCTGTTTTTAAAGTGTCCCTCTGGCTGCTAGGTGGAGAATGGACTATGGAGAGGCAAGCAGGAAGTGTGGAAATTGGCAGGAGACTATTGCTGTGGCTGGGGGCAGAGGGGACCGGATGATGACTCTGCTGGGACCTTGGGATATCAGTTACATTGAGAGAAGGAGATAGATTGGGATATCATTTACAGGTAACATCCATTGGACTTGCTCATCGACATGAGAGGTGAGGGAAAGAAGAATCCTGAACAACTCCTGAATTTGCAGGTTGCAAGCATACGGATACTGCTCTTTAGTGAGCAACAGTGGAAAGCGCTATTACTGGGGGCATCTCGGAGAAGGCCATGTTTGATAGAGACAAAAAAAAAACCCACAAAGTTTTATTTCGACAAGGTAAGATTTGTGATCCTGGAGTTGAGTGCACAAGACAGTGCTGCAGATACAAATTCTGGTGTCGTTAGCATATAGATGATATTTAAAGCCAAGGACTGGGTTGTCTCCTGAAGAGAGAACCAGACAGAATAAAAAAGATCCAAGGGCTTAACCTTAGGATTCCAACATTTAGAAGTCAAGCCCTCTGAAACAAGAAAAATCCGAAATATGCCTCTCCCTTCATACCCGCACGCCCCCCTGCACTGCAGGAGAAACCGCAGAGGGAAAACCGAAACCGTTTTTAACCTAATTTGAATACTGTATGTACATAATTAAAAACATTTGGCCCCAAAGATTAATAACTCCTTTTACATCTTCCTTTGACAGTCGCTCTGATTTGCCGGGCGGGACGAGTGAGGCGGGCGCTCTCTGAGTTGATTAACACCTCCACGTTGCTTTGAGCAAAGTGCGGGGTGGCGACAGAAAATGCCACATTGCGAATGCCTGACTTGGGAGTGGGACTCTGACTTCGCGCCTCTAGATAGAGGCAGAGACTCACTTCTGACGGAGGGGAAAGTATTACAAAAATATATATGTAACACATATTCTATTCCTGATTTAGGTCTATAATCTTATGAGCCAGACTGTAATGAATAAAGTTATAATTAGCTGTAGATGAAGAACATGCAGCCGTGTTTTCTAGGGTGCACTTTAGGGCTCCGATCCAATCTGCACATTTACAAGCTGTGCTATTTGCATCGACTTCTACGGACTCCGCTCGGAGACAGAAGAGGCTGCATTATTGATGACAGTGTTCACATCTTGCTTATCTCTCTACAACACCCTGTGGGGTGTGGAAGTGCAGGAGCAGGGAACAGCCAGGAAATCTGGAAAATACTACCCCATCTTCACAAAACAGCTCCCCAAATAGCAGCATCAATGTCTAGTCGGTGCCAAAAAAACCTCTGGCATTTTCTCCCAACTAGATAGATCTATTGGCTTGGACTAAACAGATGTAAAGTGACATGAATTGCTGTGACATGTGCTGTGTGACCTTAGACAAGTCACTTCCCCTCTCTGGGCCCTGGTTTTCCATCAGTGAAATGAAGAGTTGGGCTTAGCTAAGCGCCTTTCTAGCTTTGACATCCTGATGATTTATGATTTTATCAAAAGAAAATCAGATAGGATACTTACCAGGCAAGCTCCCGTAGGATCAGGGCCACCCCATGCTGCCAAAGAGCCTTGCTGCCCATTTACCTTCTCTGTGTTTTGATGTGGTTGTGAAGCAGTATATCATGTTTAACAACGGGATCTCCAGTGACAAAGCTCTGATTTGTAGTGTTTGCCAATTTCTGTGGTATAAATACTCCCACCATGGCGGATTTCAACCTACTGACATAATCTGAACACAGAGTTGGGAAAAGATGCACAAAACTGGCTCTCATAAGGTGGCATGCCTACCAAGTGAGGCATACTACTCATGGTATGTGTGAGGATAACTGGCAAGTCACCCCCTTTCTCTTCTCCTTTACTTCCCTAGTCAAAAGAGTTTAAGTAAGGGCTAACACCACAGTTGCAGGTAATGAAGATAGTGACTCTGATCTTTCGGAACATCCCCTTGCCATAAAGCTCTCGAGGTGACTATGGCCTCAAGGCTAAGGGCACAGGCTCTTGCCAGATACCCAGGGTCCAAATTCTGGCCCTGCTACTTACCAGGTATGTGGCCTTGGTCAAGTGACTTATCTGCTCTGTCAAAGATGTAAAGTGGGGATAGTAAGCATACCAACTGCATAGGTATATTAGTCATCTTGGGGCACCATAACAAAATATTATAACAAAAATCTAGGTTCTTGGTTCTGGAGGCTGGAAGTCCGAGATCAGGGTGCCAGCATGGCCAGGTTCTGGTGAGAACTCCCTTCCCAGCTTGCAGATGATTGGCTTCTTGCTGTGTCCCCACATGTTACAGAGAGAGCTGTGGTGTCTCTTCTTATTACTAGAAGGGCACCATTTCTACAGGGTCAGGACTGCCCTCTCATGACCTTATTTAACCTTCATCACTTTCTTAAAGCCCCTATCTCCAAGCCAGTCACATGTGGGTTTAGGGGCTTCAATTTATGAATTTTGGAGGGACACAATTCAGTTCACAGCAGTGTGGTTGTTATAAGAATTGGGTTAATTAATATATGTTATGTGCCTGGTACATAGTAAGCACTCAATATATGTTAGCTATTGTTGTATATATATACACACATACACACACACATATCACAGTTGGCAAACACAAGGCCCGCGAGCCTAATCTGGCCCTCCACCTTGTTTTATCTGACCTGGCACCTTGTTTCTACCCAGCAGCAGCACCAAGCTCTCACTTAACTGTTACGAAGTAGTTACATTTATACAGTCCTAAAATTACATTTGGCTCTTTGAAGGCAACCACAAGGCTAGTGTGGCCCCCGGTGAAAATGAGTTTGACATCCCTGATATATATATTTGAAGATAATGGTCAATTTGAGTTTGAGCCACAGAATCAAAGGTAAGACCAAAAGGAAGAGAAGAAAAGTAAATTTGGCACAAATTTTGTAAGCCTAGAATTCTATTTTCTTGCAAGAACGTAAGGACTACCGAGGACCAACAAATACGCAATCTTATGGTCAATTCAATCCAATTGTTGGTCTAGGAGCTTTGTACTTGGATTTTCTGTTGAGCTCTGTGCAAATCATGAGTTTGGAGTTAGAAATGTAAAGAGCAACCTTGAGTGTGCCATTAGCTTCTTCCCCTTTTGTGAACCCATGGCTGGTAACTAGGCCAGCAAAATGGCCTGGAGAACTTCCTACTTCTCTTACCCTCATTTCCAAGTCATCCTCTTCCCCACACAGAGAGTTAAACTCTGGGTACCAGTCCCCCCAGTCTCCAGGTAAGCGCAGATAACATCTGAGTCTGCTGCCAGCGGAGGTGACTGCCTCCCCACCCAGCCCCACCAACCTCCATAAAGCCATGTGAGCTTTGGCAAGAAATAAGTTAAAAAAAAAAAAGTAAAGTTTGGATGAGAGGAAAAGTAAGAAAGAAGGAAATGGAATGCCAGTTTTTTAGCATCTCCTAGTTGGCAGGCATAGTGCCACTTACCTGCAACCGTCCCAACTCTGATGGATTCTCCCAAGAACCCTGAGAAACATTCTACAGAATTTCCTTAAAGCCCAGCAATCCTGCTCCTAGGTACACATCCAGAAGGCACTCAAACACGTGTGCATGAATGTTTGTAGTGGCACTACTCACCATAGCAAAAGAGGGAAAGAACCCAAATAAGTGTCCATCGGTGTATGAATGGCAAACAAGATGTGACCTATACATACAATGGAAAACTATTCAATCATAAAAAGGGAAAGAATGAAGTATCTAATAGATGCTACAAGGTACAAAACCCCTTAAAAATACTATGCTAAGTGAAAGAAGCCAGATACAAATGGTCACATATGGTCTGATTCCATTTATTTGAAATACCCAGAATAATCAAATCCACAGAGACAGAAAGCAGGTTGGTGGTTGCCAGGGTCTAGGGGAAAGGGGGAATGGGAGTGGGTGCTTCACGGGCACCGGATTTCTTCCGCAGGGATGAAACGTTTTGGAATTTGATACAGGTGGTGATGGCACAAATCTACGAATGCAGTAAACACCACTTAGGGTTCACTTTGAAATGGTTAATTATACTCTGTGGGAACTTCGCCTTAATTTTAAAGAAGCCATTCACACTCTGGGTATTTTGAGTTTTATTTATTTGTTTTAGAAAAATAATTCTATCTATTTATAAGCAACTCAGAGCTCCATTTAAAAGTGGAGGGAAGAAGAGACCTTCAGGTTCTCTCCCTAACCACCAAGGTCCAGGGCCCAGCTCTGGGGGAGGAGAGAAAGAAAGAACTTACAATTATTAACCCCTCCAATGTGCCAGGAGCGGTGGTGAGGCTTTTACCCACTTATTGCACTCAGTTCACACTTTCCCAGGCATGCTACCATCACTTTCCGATTATTACCACTCTGGCTGATTCTCCCAACAACCCTGAGAAATGTATGGTAGGGCTGTTAGTCCCATTTTACAGATGGTAAAATTGAGACCCTTAAGTGTCAGGACATGGTTTGAAATCCAAGTCTGCCTGACTCAGCAGCCTCAGACTCCCCTGTCAGCAGGTATCCCCAAAGCACGGCAGTAGAAATCACAGCCAATACTCTTACAGCCACAGCCATCACCAGCATAGACCCTGGGGGAGAGGAGAAAGGATAAGTGGTGGGGGGGGGGGGGGTGTCTTGATGCTCAGCCACATTTACTTCTCTCAGGCTCCTCCTTCCCTGTCCTGTCCTCTAATCAATAGGGTAGAAATATGGCCCCTTGAAGTATAAACTTCATCCTCCACAACAGTTGGGATAGCGGCTTATTCAACTGAAGAGAGAAAACTTCCCTCAGCAACTGAAGGCCCAGGAGTTGCTTATCAGACTATTTAGAACGGTTGGTCCTCGCCCTCCATAGTCCAGGTTGAGGAATCCTTTTTGTTGCCTGCCCTGGGGGGCCACGGTCTTCTAAAAGATGCCCCAGTTTCTCAGAGCAGGGCTGGGTATGCTGGCTGGGACACAGAAAGGGGCAGACGGGGGCTTTCTGGCTTCTGGTCTTCACTCTCCTGCCGGCAATCCACTTCACCCTTGATGAGCCTCCTGTCCTCGCAGGACCTTGTTCCATCCATGTGGAAAGAGGAGGGCGCACTTCCAACTCTGAAATGTCGATGATTCTCCCTCAACACCTTCACATTTGCCGAGGAACTTGGCAGTGCTTTACAGATAGAGGTGTCCTCAAAAGTTGTGCATGAAACAGATCCTTGTTATGAAACCGCACACGTGAAAGCAGAGGGCAAGGGTGGAATGTGAATAACCAGCCCCTAATTCACGGTTAGCTGGTAGAAGTTTATAGAAGGCAGGCAGGAGGGAGGGAGGGCGGGGAGGGGAAAAGGGAAGAAAGAATGGAAGCGGTGAAAGGCAGGCACCTTGGAGTCAGAATCTGTAAACTTGAGTCTCTGCTCTTCCACTTGCTGGCAGCACGACCTTGGATGAGCCTCTCGACCTCTTTTAGCTTCAATTTTCTCATCTGTAGAATGGAGATAAAAAATACGTACTTCCCCGGGTCAACCTAAGAACTGTTAAAACACAAAATTTAACCGAGTAAATGTTAGAGATTTTATTGGCTTTATTCAACAATTCATGAATCGGGCAGCATCCAATCTAGCAGTCAGACAGGTCCTCCAAGGAGCTGCACAAAATGCAAGTCTTTTACAGGCAGAAAAGGAACCGGAACAAGGCAGTTACACCGCCTTGCAGAAGAGTGGGTTGGTTGTCGAAGGTGACTTTCCTTTGGGGAAGGCAGGTGTCTCTCAGGCAGATGACCTCTCATGCTAATCAGGGGGTTCGTAAATGACTGGGTTAAGGTTCCGTTTCTGAGAGAGCTGGAACTGTAACGTGGTCTTGGTTTGGCAACACGGGGCTTAGCAAGTGACCCCACATGGGGCCTGTTGTCTTGTTGTAATGAGACTAAATGAATAATGTGTTTGAAGGGTTCGACCCATCGCTAAGGAATTAGTAAGCACTTAATAAGACATCAGGCAGTAAACAAAGAGGGTGAGAGAAGAGAAGAAAGACACGAAAGAAGGGTGTGGGTGGGTGGGGAGGGAAACGCTGGTGGAAGCCCCACTCAACACGGGCCAAGCATTCTCATCGCCATGACCACACGAAATCCCCAAAATCACAGACGTGGAAACTGAAAGGCAGGGCTGCGTTCTCTGTTTCTTGCTGAAATTCAGCGACGTGAATTCCACGCTGGTGGAAGCCCCACTCAACACGGGCCAAGCATTCTCATCGCCATGACCACACGAAATCCCCAAAATCACAGACGTGGAAACTGAAAGGCAGGGCTGCGTTCTCTGTTTCTTGCTGAAATTCAGCGACGTGAAGTAAAGAGGCAGAGATGGGATCCTCTTTAGGCTACCCCCAGATTCTAGTTGTTGCCATTTATGTTGCTTTGAAATATCTCCCAAACAATCAGTAGGTGTCCTATGGAAGACCGCGTCCCCAGGGCACCTGAGACCCCCCCAGACACAGGCTCCCACTCTCATGGGCACGGACACCCACAAGGCATTTTTGAACGCTCACTTGCACACCCTCCCGCACAATCACATGCATACACAACAAGGTCTGCGCGGCCAAGGTCAGCGCTTCTCCTTGTGGGAATCAAAAGCAGTTACCCTTTTATCACTTTGAATTGATGATCTCAGCATTCTTCTCCCCGACCTCCCCCACCCCTAGACTGGGTCCAGTTCCTCTGTTCCGTGCTGTCAAAGTCCCTGCTCCTTTCTTGCGTGGCACTTGGCAGAGTTCATCCCCAGGATGTTCATGGTTGTTTGATCAGTGTCTACCACCCCTCCTACACCTGCTGCTTCAGAGTGTGGGGAGCCAAGGCTGCTGGGCTGCTCCTAGCACCATGCCTGGCATACAGGAAAAGTTTCATAAAGATGTGTGGGATGCTGGAATGAATGAGTGAGCACCCCATAATGAGTCTTTTCAAACGCAAGGTCTCAACACCTCAGACCCCCTGAACCAGCCTCATTGTAAGGCCCTTGACCTTGTAAGATCTCCCAGCCCCAGGCCTGCCCTCTGGCTCTCTCGGCTCTCCGTAGCCTCCCGGGATGGGGGGAGGAGCGGTGTCAGAACAGCTGCCTCCTTCCTCAGCATCGACCTTGGAGGCCTCACTCCCAGAAGGGTGGGCAGGGGGTCCCACCTGGCTACGAGCTGGGGTTTTCATGTCGAACATAATTAGGATCCAACTACCCCAGAGGGGTCTTTGAGCCAGTGACCCCTTTTCCTTCTTCTTCCTGCCACACTCAGCACTTTCCCTCCTTTCCTTCACATCCTTGACTCGGGCCTCAGACTCCCTTGAAAAAAACATTTACATTTCTGCCCTTTTTTTTCCAGGGACTCAGCCTGTCTCTAATAAATAGAACATGAGCCGCTACTGTTGCCCAACCCCGGAGCAGTACTGGGGGGTCTGGGCGAGCCCCGGCTGCTCTATTCCTCTCCTGCAGGCTCCCCGGCAGACCTGCCCCTTCCATGCTGCCCTGCCCTCCCCCCACCCCAAATCCAGATTTCTGTGCGCTCCCCTTCATTAAATCGGCAGCCATCAGGCTCCTGGAGACACGGGCTGCCCAGCTTCCCAGACCGGAGAGGGCCCAAGGGGTTGATTAGCATATTGTTGTGAGGAAGGAAGGCTGGAGTCATCCTTTTTCCTATTGACACAAAATAGCAAAATAGCAAGGACCCGCCTGAAGGCTCCCCCACCTCTCTGGCCGGCCAGAGGCTGCCAGGGAAACAAGACACTCCTCTGTCTCTTTTCTGAACTCCCGTTATCCCCTCCCCTTCTTTCCAGTTCTTTCCCTCCTTTTTCCCTGTTCCCTTACCCTGCTCACCTCCTCTCTCCTCTGATGCTCTCCTGATCTCTCCTTTGTCCCCGGCCCACCTTCTCCTTCCTCTCTCCCTTCTCCCCTCTTCTCCCCTCCATTCCTCTTTTCTTCCTCCACCTCTCTCCCCTTCTGTCTTTCCCTCCATCCCTCTGTCTCTCTCTTCCTATTTCTCCATCTCTCTCTCTCCTCTCTCTTTCTCCACCTTTCTTTCCCTTTAACCTCCTGCTGTCTCCACCTTAGCTCTGTCCTTTTGAAAAAAACCACAAGCATAGACATCACCAAGGGAAGGCTTCTCCCCTCCTAAAACCAACAGCAGACTCGTGCCCCTTAGAGCTGGGAGCATTTTACCCTGGACCAAAGCTTTGCTCTGCCTGGAAAGCCACTGGAATGACAAATCTTTGGACAAATTACTGATTTCTCATCTAATTTACATCCAATTAGTGTGAGTGAAATGAATCATGTGGTCAGCCCCTCAGGGGAAACATTGAGATAACAAATGCCCAGAGCTTCTTTTCTGGGGAACTGACGGGCCCTCGGGGAAGTCCATGATTTACCCCTCGGGTCAGAGGCCCCCTCCCTTCCCCCAGGCAGGTTACCAAGCCCATAGATCAACCCCGCCCCCTCCCTGCAGCCTGGCAGGCCCCAGAGAGTTCAGGCTGGTAATGAATGGGTGGGTGAGGCCCAGATCTGCCGCGTGGAGACCCACGGCAGATCAGAATGCAGAGGTGAGTTTTTGGAGCAGGTGCCAAGTCAGGTGCTCGAGACCCTCAAGCACAGAATCTCCCCCACCCTTCAAGGACTTCGTGAGGCAGGAGGTCCAGGGCTCTGCTGACTCTAAATGGCATTTGCTGCCACTCGCCAGGTACCAGGCCCTGTGTTCAGTGCTTTGTAGCACCAAGGCTCTTAACCCTCACGCAGCACCCTAGAAGGCAGGCACTACTATGACCTCCATGTCGCAGGGAGGGAAACAGGCTCAGGGACGACTCGCTCAAGTCAATCAATCAGTGGAGGTGGAGGGCTGAGGGGCTTGAACCTCCGCAGTGTGAGGCCAGACAGAGTCCAAACGCTTAACCATCGTGTTGTCCGCTCCACACATTTTGCAAAGGAGGAAACTGAGGCTCAGAGGGGTGAAGCCATTGCCCAAGGTCACAGGCCTGGTTTGGCCAAGCAGGAACGTCAAGACCAGTGCGTTTCTTCCCCGGGGTGTCCTTCTCCGCTGCTCAGGGCAGGGTCAGATGGAGCTCCTCTGAGTCCAGGCAGGTGGAGACCGCTTCCGGGGTGAATGCAGATAAAGGACCCGAGGCCCCCCACCTGCCGGGGAGAAACCCAAAGGAAACGCACACCTTGCTGTGACTGGGTCACCACTTGCTTCTTCAGGCATGAAGAGCAGCAGACGGAATTCAGAAATGTTTTTCTAAAACAAGAAAGATCACCCTCCGACACCGTTTGAAGTGGGAAGACAGGAGCGCGGGCGGGGCGGGGCGGGGGGCACGGGTGTCTTGTCTGAACAGTGCAGTAGCTGCGTGTTTGGGATGAGTTTGCTCTTCCTGTGTAAACTTGTTTCTAGTCTGCTATTTAAAACCTGGCATATGGATGGGCTCTCAGCTTCCAGTACTGGCAGTTCTTAACATTCACAGCGACTAAATAAAAAGGGAATTTTAAAAACCAAATGCAGTTTTACCCCATAACAAGGCAAAGAGAGAAAACTCCTAAGAAGTTAGCAACTCTGAACTTGGGCGCAGCCAACCCTCTCCGTGCGGGGTGAGGAGAGAAGGGACCAGCATTTTCTGAGTACCTCATGTTAGTCTCGCTTTCTGTGCTGGGCGCTTCACCTTAAGGTTGGGGTAGAGTAAGGGATGGCCTTCTCCATCAGTCTGCCAGGCACTGAAGCCCAGCTCTTCCACTCACTACCTGGGTGACCTTGGATTGTTACCGCTGTCTCTGAGCTTCAGCTTCTTCAGCTTCTTCAGCTGTAAGACAGGCCTAAAATAGGACCTAACTCACAGGATGTTGTAAGAATTCCATGAGCTAATGCTTGTAAAGCATGTAGCACGATGCCCAGCACATACTACGGGTGCGAAGCGCTGTAGTTATTATCTGCACGTCTCCTGGGGCAGTGGCGATTATTTTCCTCATTTTTCAGCTTCTGAGATTACAGATGATGCTGTACTTGGACTTGGCTGTCCAACCCATCTCTTTCAAGAGGCTGAAGATAACCTCTGGTCCCAGGAATGTGGCAAGCAGAATAGGAAGAGAGGCCCAGAGTGTCTGGAGGAGAAGGAAGGGGGACTCCGGGAGGTATAGGACTTAGCCCACTATGGTCAGGAGCGGAGTGGCAAGCCCCCCAGGGAGAGCAACCAGGTTGGTTCCTCCCTGAGACCCCAGTAACAACAGCAATTCTTAAGCGCTTACCATGTGCCCCGCACTATTCTAAAAGTTTTACAAGTTTGGTTTTTGGGTTTTTTTTTCTGCCCACCTGAGCCACAGACCGGCTGAGGAAAAGGAGGCCGAGGAGTTAAGGCACAAGGTCACACAGCTAGGCCGTGAGTGATGGGGCTAGAACACCCCCAGCCAGGGAGCCCGTCAGGCTCCAGAGCCCCACTCGAGTCACTGCACCGCCCTTGGCACCAGGGGGCATCCCGAAGCAGAGAAGAAAGCATTGCACCCAGAGACGGTGCAGAAACGGCCCCTCAGGTGCAAGTAGGCCATCAAGTCAGCTGTAAGCCCCCTACCTGCTCACTACGGGCAGACCTGTTCTGGACTCCTCACCCACACCCCGAACCCCCTACCCGACTCCAGTCAGAGCCAGCCCCCTGAAGAGCCAGTGGGAACCCACTTCCTGACCAGCGCCCACTCCCCAGATGTGTGGCTGGTCCACCAGAGTGACATCGTGATTCAGCAGCTTCATGCGGCCTCAGCTTCCTGTCCTGTGAAAGCGGAGGATCCTGGCTCCTTCACCATGCTTGGTCCTCAGGGACCGTTAAGTACGCGGCGGTACCTGGTACCGTGCTTGCAGCTCTGTCGTTGCCTCTACCCGTGAGGAAATGAGGGTGGAGGCAGTGCAGCAGGTGAGCCCAGCACCTCAACTGTTGAGTTTGAACACCGCTCTGTCAGCAGGGCTGGGAGGGGGCTGCAGGTGTCCTGGGGTGTCTGTGTGGGGATCCCAGTGGTCTGACACCATGACCCCACTGATGTCATGGGTCGCCTCTGATTTGATGGTCCCCAAACACACTGAACTCCCCTGCTTCTTGGGGGCTGCTCCCAGACACCTCATCCCAGCTCCCTATTTCTCCGGAGCAGCGCTTGGGAGGAAGAACTTTGTCCTCACTAGGAGATTTGCCCCAGGCGTCACCGAGGACACGCCTGCTTGGAGCGCCTGCTTCAGAGCCTGCCACTGTCAAGACTTATGGCTGCCTCGTCGCTCCCCCTTGCTGGGTCTGGCTACATCACTTATCTCCCCGACGCTGACCTGCCAGCAGCTGCAGGAGGCTCTCTCCGGTAAGATTTGATTAATGAGGTTCAGAGGCAACAAATCAGTCTTATGGAGCAGCCCTCCCCCTCTCCGGGACACACGTTCACAACAGCCGCTGCATACAAACCGCCCGGCGGGTGTGGGGCTGCCGCCAGCCCGCCTGTCAGCGGTCCCTGGCTCTGCACCCCAGTTCCCTGGGCCAGACCCGGCAGGCTTCACCCTCACCCCCCAGTATGCACTGCTTCCTAGTGCAAGCAAGGGGGGCTTGCTTTCCCCCTTATCTTCAAGGTAGCAACTACTACAGTAGTGTGAATCACAATAGCTACTATTTCTGGACTGGCAGTAGGCAATCACTTTGCTAAACACCGGACATGATTTTATTTGATTCATCCTTCTCAACAACTGTATGGAGTGGGGATTTTATGACCCCCGTTTCACAGATGAGGGAAGTGAGGTGCCAGTGGCTGGTCACTTGCCCAGCATCACACAGATAGGAAGATAAGACAGAGCTGGGATTCGAGCCTCAGTGCTCTTGCCTTTAACTAGACTTTTGTTTGAAGTCTTAACTCCCTTTGGAGATACGAGGAAATCTATGACCCTCCTCCTTGGCAAAATGCACCCGTCTATACTCACATAGCCACAGTGTCACCACACGCAGACCCACCCCACGTTTAACCTGTCCATCCTGAGGCCCCTGCCCCTCCCTCTCCCCCACCTCACTGTGACACTTAGGCATGGCCCTTCCCCTTCTAGGCCTCAGTTTCTCCTGTGAGGGCAGAAACGGGGTCCCACCTCCAGGGGTCCATCTCTCTCTCACTGTGTGTGTCAGGTGCAGGCCCCCAAGTCCTGCTTCCCCGACGCATCGGCTCGCTCCCATCTGGAAAGTTCTTGTCCTTGGACGGCAGAACTGTTTTTCTCTCTCAGTTTCCAACCTCTCTCTGTGCATCACCCCACCCTGCCCTTCTCCTTACCCTCACTGCTTTATTGGAACTGTTTGCTTCTCAAGTAGTTACAGGAAGCCCATGGCACGTCACAGTCCGTCCATTCCTTCATGGCATAATCTACCCATCGCTCTAGTATATGTCCCTCCGGCCACTGGTGACCCCATGTCACCTTCCCCAGAGTCTTTCTGATGTGGGCATTCAGCTCACCGCTCCTTGGGCCCCCACAGTGCCCCTTGCCCCCTGACCACTAGCCTCGATCTTCACTTTTTCCTTGCAAACTGAAAGGGCTCTGGATCTCCCCCTTTCATTCCCCTCTTTACCTTCCCCAAAGCCCTCACATCCCAGAAACATTTGTCAGGGATTTGCCAATAATCACTTTTTCATCTGCTGGGGCAAGAGTCATCTTTGCATATAGATGCTTTCTAATAGATGCTGCATTGATTATGTAAAGTTCTTTTGGGAATCGCCTGGCCATTTCTGGGTCCTTACTGACCAGTTCCACCTCCAATACGCATCTCGGATCTCCTGGGTCAGGATGCCAAAGCACCTGAGCCAGAGGCTGGGGGAGGGGCACAGGCCTTGCGTGTGGCAGGGATAATGGCTCTACCCACCTGAGATGGACTTGCATGGCCCGCTCTACACAGGCTGGTCAAGGAAGGTCCATTTAATTTGAGTACGGTCTGTTCCTCAGTTGGAAATAACAACAGTGATTCTGGTATAAATATTTTTTGTACTTTGTAGTTTACAAAGCAAAGAGCACCTCTCTGCCAGCTCATACTATCCTCACAACGATCCGCTGGGAGGGGTTATTATGCCCACTTTACAAATAGGGAAGGAAGGCACTGAGAAGTGACTTGCCCAACATGGCTTGATTCACATGTAGCGATCCCACTCCTTGAGCTCAACTCATCAGACTGTGAGATTATACTTTTCCCCTCCTATCCTTTTGCTTAAAAGTTCATGTGGAAAGAGGCATTTCTAAGTGGTCTCAGCTGTTCCCACTCGTCCCAGTGTCCTCTGGGAGCTTGCAGGGAATGGGACATGGTCCTGTGCATTTGTGCAGAGGAGAGACATGAACAGCTATGTGCAGGGTATCTGGAAGTGGGTGGGTATGTGTTTCTGTGCAAACTGAGTGTGCATGTGTGTGAGGATGTGGGCAAGTGAGCATGAGCACATAGTGTGTAAGCATGGGGAGCCTAGTGTCTGGTGCATGCACATGTGGTGTGAACCTCTGGCCAGCTTCCTTCTCTGGTAGATCACTCTGTTCTTTGTCTTCAGAGCCCAGAGTCTGTAGGTTCAGGCTCTTAGGATGAGAAGACCGGATGAGTCACCATTTACAGACTATTTGGGGACAATTATAAAGCCAACACTATAACACACAAGCCCAGTCCCTCGGCAAAGGCTCCCCCTGCAAGCTCAGGACGGGCCCCAAGTTTTGGGAGCTGGTCTCTGGGCAGTGCCTTTGGAGTCAGTGATCAAGTCACACAGAAAAGGAAGCCCATCGTCTCATGGGTGTGGATGTGGGCCCAGAAAAGCCACTGTGTGTTAGGCCAATAGCCTCAGATGGCAGAGCTGGAGGGAGGGAGGAACAGGTGTGCCAAACTCCCGTGGAACACAACACCTCCTGCTACTGCACCCAGGGGTCATAGGAAAGTTTGCAGAGATACTGAGGCTGCTCAGTTGGGCTGCTGAGTGCCCTTTGTCAGACCAAGTCCTGGTGGAGTCTGGAGGTTGACCTCTGAAAGCACAGTTGCTGGTCCCTCAAGTTTTCCTCTGACCAATCCCCAGCTTGTGAGATGACAAAGTCCAGAGAGGTCTCCTCATTGGGTGGCCCCTCAGATCTTATTGGGCCAGAGTCAGTTCATAGAGGGGCCTGGAGGTTCCCCTAGGCCCCCCATCATGGCCTCTAAGACAGAGCAGACTCTGCCATCACAGTACACTTGCTGGCTTCCACTGGGCCCAGACACCCTAAAAACGGCCCTAACCCTTCACGACACTGAGTCTGTAACTAAGAGGCGGCAAGGAGGCAAAGCCCATCACGTTGGTGGGGTGCCCCTATGGCCCAGCCCAGGCAGACTGACTTCCCTTCCTCCTGCCCCCAGGCCAGTGTTCTCTGCAGCAACGCTGGAGCTTCCCCTGGAGCGTCCTGCTCTGGCTTCTACCTGAACTTGGCATCCCCATGTGCCAGTTAGAGTCACACCTCCCATTTAACCAGAAGCACATTTTCCAGCTTGTTCTTCCACCAGGCTGGGCTCCAAATGCCTCTTGTGGTTGTTTCCGAAATCCAATCCAACCTCAAAGCATGAAGATTTGCCATTATTAAAGACGAGCAAAAACATATGCCTCAGGCTCTGGAGAGAATTTCTAATGAGGATTCCAGAGATCACAGCCTGTTCGTGAGCCTCGGAATCCGACGGGCCCTTAACAGTCACGAAGCCCCTAATTACGCTCCCTGCACATCACAAGTACCCACCGCCCCGCCTCTGCCACGCGGCTCCCAAGACATGAGTCTGTATGATGTAGAGATGTGTTTAAAGTCAGCCTCTAACGGGAAAAACCAGGCATGGTCAAAATTACCCTTACAGATCCCTTAGGGGGGAGGCCAAGGCACCATCTCTCAGCAAGTCCAGCACAGCCGGGCTTTCCTTCAGCCTTGGAACAAAGCACTTTCTTTGGGTTAAGCACCAGATGATGTTATTGGCTTGATTTGAGGGACCATGTTCCATGACAAATGCAGGTCTTTAAACACTAGAATCACCCTCAGGGTGGTACTCACAGGAATAGAGGTGCAGAGATCCTGAAAGCCATTGGGGGAACAGCAGGATCCATCTCCCAGCTCGTGCTTGCTCTGGGGCATAGCTCTTTGAATGAATTGGGGATCAGAACGCCCACTTTATTCTCCATACACACTCTTTGTTGTCGTTGTTATTGAGCTGTGTGCTTATGCGTGGTTGAATTCAAATACATGAAGTGCGATCTCCCTGGAAAAGTCATTCCCTGCATTACAATATATTTCCATCCTTCACAGCTACTACCTCTGCATTCTGAATGCCACTTCTTCCAGGAGGCGCTCCCTGATTGCCTCTGCTGGAAGCGGTGTCTCTTACTATAAACTCCCATAGTCCCTAATCTGTACCCATCTGATGACCAATGTCACCCTGTGTCTCTCATCATAGTAACTATGCATATGTCTTATCTCACCAAATATCCCCTTAAGGGCAGGGTCTTCATCTGCTTCACCTCTGGGGTCCCCACAGTACTTGGTCCAGTGGTTCCCATATATCCCTTATCAATAAATGTTGATTCAAAGAATAGACATATAAATGAGCGAACTACAAAACTAGTTTATCTTGGGAAATGAAAACTTCTGTCCTTTGCTAACACAGAAGCTCTCTGCTCCTGGACTCAGGGCAGGCTGGAGTGAGGATCTCCACTTTCACCTGACCCCACAGATTATGTGCCTCGGGGGAATGCCTTCCCATGCCCTCCTCACTCTGCTGCTCCTCCCAGCCACCTTTCCCACCAGTCCTCCCACTCTGATGACTGTGTGGGGCCCATCTAGGAAAAAGGCAGAAGCCTCACGCCAGCAAGCATTAATATCCCTATTTTATACATAAAGAAACTGAGGCTCAGAGACATGCATCTGGCCCACAGGCTTATGGTTAATGAACAGCAGGGCCTGGATCTGTGCGAACCAAACCTGTGTTTTCTTCTTTCTCTATTTAATCACATGCTGCCTCTGGATAGAGATGCCATTCTGTTCATAATGAGTGTCCAGTTACTATGGGGAACCCCATCCCTCCCAGACCAATGAGAGGCCAACAGACCATGTCCTGGTGACTTGTCCCTTCAGAGTGCTCTGTTGGGAGTAATTTTAGAGGCTCCCTGCTTAAGGGCTGAAACCCAAAACAAGACTGTGATATGGTGGCAGTAACTCCAAATGCCCCCTACAGAGGCCAGGTCACCTACCTTTTGCCCCCAGGTCTCTTGAGGTGCTGTGATTTCTGTGTTTTCTTCCAGGACCCTGGCACTCAGCTCCAGACTGTGTGCCACTGGCTGGGTCCCCCTTTGTTACCCCCTCTTCCCATCCCTCTCCCTGTGACCGAGGACTGTCTATAGTCCCCCGAGGGATGGCACAGTATGAGGAATGAGGGCTTGGCACAGCAGATCTTTAATACTTGGCTGACTGTTGACAAGTCACTTAACTGCTCTGAGCTAAGTTTCTTCACCTGTGAAGTCAGGATCATAAGACTCACATCAGAGGCTCGCTGACCTGAAGTCAAGGGCATGTGCAGCAGGGGTCCCAGCTCAGACCTCACTCAGCTGGACTTCAGACCAGCTAAAGTTCAGAGTCAGACCTTACAAACCACCCTCAGTTCCTGCACTTTCTCACCAACTGTGTGACTCTGGGAAGGCTACTTACTATCTCTGAGCTTCAGATGCCTCACCAATGAAATAGGAATAAAAATAGTACCTAACGTGTGGGATGGCTTTGCATTGAAATGAGTTCATTCACACTAACACCTTAGCACAGTGTCTGGCTATTACTCAATCAATGTTACCATTAATTATTAGCCACTATTAATTATGCCAGTGAACTGATGGGCAAGTCTGAAAGGAGTTACTGTACCTGAGGTTTTGACTAACGCAAATGAGCTATTGCCTCGGGCATTGGGCCTCAGTCTGCCTGGTGCCTGGGCCCTGTGGAGTGGGCAGCAGTCAACATGAAGGGGAAGGAGCTGTTTAAAGGTACCTGGGTCACAAAGTACAACACAGGATGGTTTAGTGCAGTGGATCCCCAGGGAATCTAAGATACCTATTTATTGAGCAGCTACTATGTTCCCAGGCCTATGCTTGGTGCTGAGGACTCAGTGTGAACAGGAGACACAGCCTCACCCTCTCAGAGTGCCCAGTCTGGTGGTGCTTCTGGGCCTGCACACCCAGAGGCACTTCCTGGGGGCGAATCTTAGAGATTGTGGGGTGGCCCAGCACAACACCAGCAGGGTGGTATACTCACCTTGGTGAGTCCTGGGCTGCAGGTGTGCATGGAGGAGTCTGCAGAGGCAGAACATCCGAGAACAGTCATCGAGCTCACACGAGACACCCCGGAGGACTCCCAGAAGTGGCCAGGAGACATTCTGCAGGAGAGAGCACGAGAGAGAGGGTTTAGGGCTGCGATGGATGAGGGGCCACATTATTACCTAAGGCCAGTGAAACTTGGGGAAATGAAGGTACAACATGGGGAGCTACAGCCTCTGTCAAGGGTGGTTCATGCCCTGGCAGGGCCTTCCTTGCCACAGACTCACTCACTACAACACCCCCAACCCCACTCCTTCTGCACAGCCAGCACACACTGGGCATGCCCCAGATAGTCACAGGGACACACAGCACAGCACACTCAGCAGGCATATACCTCACGCCAGGCTGTCTTCTCCCCACCACCTCCCTGCTGCCCGGGCTCCACGGGCCCCTCCCTCCAGCACCCTGTGGGCTTTGGGACCTGGCAGACCCAGTCCCATTTAACTAACTGTGTGACTTGGCAGAGTTACTTAAACTCTATGAGTCTCAATTTTCCTTCCGCGAGGTTGCAGTGATGGGCTCATGCCCGCAAAGTCCTTAGCACCATGCAGGTCTCCCCTGCTTTTCAAAAGTTCGCCTCACTTTACAAAAGACCTGAGCTAGTACCTGTTTTTGCTACTCAAAAGAAATCAGAAGATTTTTGCTTTTACAAACAGCAGCAACGACAACAAAGGTGCAGTGTGAAAACCACAGTCAGCGGCGGTTGCGTGGCGCACGTGGAGCCGCGAGGGTGGCAGCACCGAGCTCCTTCCCGGGAACTCCGCTCAGCACCAACCCACGGTAGCTGTGAGCTGTGTCTGTGAGCATCTGTGCTTTATCTAGATTTGTTCTGTGCATCTGTTCGCAAGATGTGCCCTAAGGTAATTGCTTCTTCACTTTACACCGTTTCGGCTTATGAAACTTTTCAGGGGAACATTCTACTTTTGGATGGTGGGGAAATCTGTACCTGGCACATGTGGGGTGTTTGATAAACATAAGGTCCTTGCTTACACCCTACCCCAGAGTCAGAGGCACACCTCCCCACCACATACACCACGTAACTCTGGACCCCGAGCCTACTGTTGGTCACACGACACACACGGCCCTGGGCCTCATAGTGTCCAGCCTGGAAGGATCTCACCACACATACCATCCCAAAGACCCCAAGCCTGGTCCTTCTTCTCTAGGTGGCCCTATGGAAAGACCCGCAGAGGCAGTTTTGCCAGGAATGCCCATAGGGCCTCAGCCCCCAGAGGCAGCCTAGGAGCCGCTCTGCACATGGGGGCTGGGCTGGATGGCCTCACCCCAGAGATGCTCCTCTGCCCCCCTGCCCATCCCAGCAGGGCTCAGTCAAGACCAGCCTCGCAGCTGCCACCCCACCTTCCCCCAGCTCCTCCCTCCGCTCCTCCGCATCTTCTGTTATCTCAACTGCTTTAAGAGAGTTCTCTTTTCTCCCCCTCGACTGCTCCGATGCTAATCTCTCTCCATAAATCATACCCTCTAATCTTTTCATCACCTTTCTCTGATTAAAGCAGCCTGGGGGTTGGGAGCCACTATCCTCAGTGACTATAAATGCTTTGATGTCCAAACGCAGGCTGTGGCACTGGCTGGCGGTCAGGCTGTCATCCACCCTGTGTGGCAGGCCTGGTGCGGGCACCTCTACCCGAACACCTTCCTGAGCGGTCCTGGGCTGCCAGCGCGGCCCAGCACCTCGAGGATTTCACAGATCTCTTCATGAATATTTCTCACTACATACTGGATGTCATTATTCTATTGAGAATCAATTAGCCCAAATGTTGTTATGACAGCTACAGAAAAATGATATTTTTAGCTTTGCTTTATGCAGCTCTGTCTCTTCACAGAATTATTGAAAACCTTAAAAACTGATCTAGTGGCGACAAGGGCCTCCGTGGCAAGCCAGGAAGCGACTGATCTGGGACTGTGGAATGGTGGGGAGTGCGAGGCGTTTCTCAATGAATCGGGAGCACATCAGAAGTAACTCCCAGGATGGAAGGCTAAGTGTGACCTTGGGCAAGATACGGGCCCTGTCTGAACCTCAATTGCTGCATCTGTAAAATGGTAATAAAAATCATTCCGACCTTTAGTGTTGTGATGAAGATGACCTGCAACGAGGCATGAAAAGCACTCAGTGAGCCCTGGCCACCAGGTAGCTCATTTGGTTAGTGCATCATCCCAATATGCCAAGGTTGCGGGTTCAATCCCCAGTCAGGGCACATGCAAGAATCAACCAATGGTTCAATAAGAGATGGGTGAGACAACGGGACAGTGTTTCTCTCTCTCTTCCTTCCTGTCTCGCTAAAATCACTACATTAAAAAACATGTATTAGGCCCTGGCCAGGTAGCTCAGCTGGTTAGAGCATTGTCCTGATATGCCAAGGTTGCAGGTTCAATTCCTGGTCAGGGCACATATAAAAAGCAATCAGTGAATGCATAAATAAGTGGAATAATAAACCAATCACTCTCTCTTTCTGCCTTCCTCTCTCTCTCTCTCTCTCTCTCTCTCTCTCTAAAAGTCAATAAATAAATTTTAAAAAATAAAAGAAGATCCTTTATTTAAAAACATATATTAAAAAAACCCTCAGTAAGCCTTGTGGCAGTACCACTGCAGAGGTTCCGGGGCTCCATGTGTGAGGGGCATTAGTGCCTAGTGATTAAGCAGGAGGGCCCTGGGGCAAGGCTGCCTAGGTTCGAGTCCCGACTCTGATACTTGGTAGGATGTGACCTTCGGTCACTTAACCTTCTCTGTGACTCAGTTTTATCATCCAAAGAATGGGATTTAATCGGACCCACAGGACAATGCTGTTGTAGGAGGAAATGAGCTAATACAAGTAAAGCACTTGAGAATCCCTCCCGGCTCAAAAAAATGGCAACTCTTTTTAAGGTAGGATGGCTGTCACGGCTGTCTGCCACCCAGCTTTGCTCAGCTGACCCCTTAGTCTAACATCCTTCCCTCCCCATCCCTGCATATTCGAGTCCTCTCAATGTGAAACTAGCTCAGCCGTCACCTCCACCGCTGTGCCCGACAGACAGACCAGGATGCTTTTTCCAAAAATCTCTGGGGGACGCGGACAAGGCAGTTAACCTCTTTGTCTTAGTTACCTCGGAGGCAGAAAAGGGAAACGATCATTTCTTTATCCCTCAGATACGGGACTGGCCCAGTTCAGAAACTGGGCGAGCAATTTCTCACTCAAATACCAGCCCCCTCGGACAGCTTCTAAAGATCACCTGCGCCCTGCTCCCCGACAGGAGCAGTTTTATAGATTTACAGTACACAGGGAGCTGTTTTATGGGAAAGAAAAACAGAAATCATCTTTGGCCAAGAGGCCCTGGACTAGAGTGGAGGGAAGAGGCAGTTCCAGGATACGTAGCCCCCCGTCCGCAGCCACAGGCTCTGCCAAGACAGAAGCTGGTGTCAGGAAAAAGGTTGAACCTATCCGAACACCTTTGCTTCCAGCCAACATATGACCCGCTCTCCTGTCCAGTAGGTTTTGTCCAGCTGGACTTTAACAGCACCTGATGGCTGACATCTTTCAGCTGAGCAAGGGCCAGAGGAGCAGGCTGGTAGGAGCCCCCAGGGATCCCCAGTGTGCCCCGTATCCTGTGCTTGCCAACCCTGGCTCTCTGCCTGAATAAATCCTTGCTGTGTTCTCAGGCTCAGTGCAAATCAACCCTTATTTATGCAGCCTCCTCAGTCCCTTCTTTTGGGATTACCTCCTCCCTCTTCTCCAGGTGCCCCCATCACACCCTCTCTGGCTGCCGCCACCGCAGGGCTATCTCTCCGCTGGACTGTGAGCAAACGGAGAACCCGGACTCGGCTCGTGCTTGCTGAGTGTTCTCTGCTCTGTCTTCCTTGTCTTGTCATCACACTGTCTCCAGGACACGACTGGCCTCCCTGGAGACTGTCCCACCCATTGCCACCCCCTCTCTGGCCTCTGGAAGAGCACCCTGCCCAGCCTTGTGTCCAAGATGACCTTGTACAGCCTCATAGGTGGTGCCCTGTGCCACTCCAGGGGCCACTCACACAGACCGTGGTGTGCTGATGGCCCTGTGCACCACAGTGGCCCTGCCTGTGCTCGCGGCCTTTTAAAGACTTTTCAGGATTCTGGATACTCCAACCTTTGAAGGCCCTGTCCCATATAAAAATATGTTTATATACTTCAGTTGGTACAATTTCTCTCTGTAAAAGTACTTTGAAAAAAAATTTACAATTTGACTTTTGAAATGTGGCTATGAACAGCTGATGTATAGTTGGCTATAATTTCTCAGCAGTCATTCCCGAGGATTCTTGAGAAAAGCAAGAACTGAATCTGCAAACTAGTTTCAAATGTAAAGCAGCTTTTATGAATTTAGCAATTAACAAAGTTGATCTAATGTTTTATAGACATTCAAGTACACATCTATTCTTTTTCATCCTGCAGTTTGCTCTTTATTTTGGAATCAATAATAGTTTCTTTCAGGGTTCAGACATTGGCGTGGGCCTCAAGCCTGAGCCCAGGTCCTTTCCTACGTCTCCCTAGATGACAGAGGCCACAGTATGTCTTAGAAAGACACTTTACTGAAGGGTAAGTGATGTGCAAGTGGTTGTGCGCCCCCATGATTCTTACAGTCTAAGCGTAATTAATAATAGTCCCCCCATTTTTTCTCTAGGCTATGACAGTCTGCACTATCAGTTACGTGGTCACTGTGAAACATGGGAAGAAAGTAGCACAGAGGAAAGGATGGCATTGGTTGGCCCGGCCCTGCTCCAGAATCCCTTCCGGAACAGGCTTTTGGTCTTTCTCTTGGCCCGCTCCCATACGGTCCAGCGAAGTACACCCTTACCCCCACCCACCACCTCTAGACGTGTTCTGGGGATCGTCACAGCTCAGAATCCAGAACAAACTGCCCTCACACCACAGACAGAAAGTCTGTTTCTGTTTCTCACCTGCATCTAATGTCCGCTTGCCAAAGTCCTCATTTCCTGCTGCACAAATGACATCTTTCTCAGAAGACTGACAATGGACATTTTCATTTCCTTTGGAGAAAACCCCACTCCCATCCATAAGGATATGCTCTGGCCCTATGATCCCAGAAATACAATTGAAAAATAGTTCCACGTTAATACATGCCCTAGAGTCTTAATCTACATATCTTTAAATCTTAAATCTTTTATGGAACAAGGCACAATATCAATTAATCAGTCGATCATTTTTTCTTTTTAGCACCAATCAGATTGTGTTATGATTGTATGCATGGGTCCCCCTCCCTGGACTGTGAGTTCTTGGAGAGAGATATGGGTGCCTCATTCATCTCTGCATGCCCAGTGCCGGTCCCAACCTGGCACACAGAAGTGCTTACTGAAGGCTGAGGGGATGAACAAATATGACAGCAGTGTTCTATTAGACTGTGAGTTCCTTGCGAACAGGACTGTGGTTGTTCATTTCTGTCTCCACCATAACATGCAATAATAGCCCATGGCAGAGGCTCACTGGAGGGCAGAAGATTATGCAACATTTGGTTGAATGGTGGATGGATGGATGGATGGATGGATGGATCATGGGATAGATGGTTGGATGCACCTTAGGTGGGTGTATCCTTAGCCTGAGAGATTGGTGTCTAAGGAGAACACAGAACTGCTTTGACCTCTAACTGTTTTTCAGGTCCTAGCTCCAAATCCCATGAGGTCTGACTGCTGTAAATGGTCCCCATCCTTGGATTCCCAAGAGAATTGTATGTATCTTTATAATAAGCTCCCTTCTATTTCAGACTGTTTGAATAAACCTTTGTTTCTTCTACCCAAAAGAGGCTGACTCAGACAGGAGCCATCCTCTTATATAGAGGGAAGGGAGTTGCGGTGGGACGCACCACAAGTGGGTCTTAGGAAGCACAGCGTATTTGTTCTCTCTCAATGTCTTGCCCGAAACAGTGCTAGAAGGCTGGGCTGGTAGTCAGGGCCATGGGACCTCAGTTCAGTTTAATGCACCTGTCCTGGGAGGCTCCTGTGTGGGTCTGTGTCCAGTGCGGGGTGGACAACTTGGTCCTTGCCCTTGAAATGGTCCACCAGCTCCCTAGCATCACCCCCAATAGTTGCTGTGTCATCCTAGGTAAGTCACCCACTGTTCTGGGACTCAGTTCTGCATCTGTAAAATGTAAGGTTGGAAAGAGGTCCTCAAGCCTTTCCTGCTTTTACATTTTCGTTCAAGGTTGCAGATCTGCCCCCACTGGAAATGCTCCCCGCTTTGGGTGGAATAACACGTCTGAGCTCACCAATACTGATGCAGATCCCCACCTCCTCGACTAGCTTTCCCCAAAGCACGGAGAACGTGTCATGATTTCATCATTTTCCTGTAGCTCACATTCTCCCTGCCACCCAGAACTCCTTCACATTTTCACCCTTCTGGGCCAGTCTCTCCTCCAGAATACCTTCCCTCCTGGCATCTCCTCCTGCAGGCCCAACGCCTGCCTTGCCTTTCAGCAGGCCCCACCTCCCTGGGGTGATCTGATTTTCTCTATAGGATGATGGTTTCCTAGGGGGCAGACAAGAACGTCTCCACACATTCCTCTCTCCCTGCAAGGGGCTTGCTCAGGGCTCTGCACACAGTAGGCACCACTGAATGTTTAATGGCATGGACAGCTGGGCAATGATTTTTATCATGTTGTAGAAGGATAGTTTATGACCAAGTAAATATTCACAGATTATTGTAAGATTTTTTTCAAAAGCAGATCACAAAACAGCAAATATTATAGAATACAACATTTTTCTAAAATGGATTTGAAGGAATTAGGAGAGACGTGTATGCACCCAAGCCATTCATTCATGGAGGCAGGTTTCAAGGTGACTTATTGTCTTCATCCAGCATAGCTATATTTTTAAATGTTTTAGAATGACTATCTTTTACTTTCAGAATGGGGAAAAGGAGAAAAGCTATTTAAAAATAAATAAGTAAATGTTTGTTTAGTGAATGGAAGAACCGGGCTCTGGTGTGTTAGCGGAGACTCTAATTTGAGCTGGATCTTGGAGTGGAAGTCATCCTGCGCCTGCCAAGCCCTCTTCCCCGCCCAGCCATGGTTAACGCTGGAACCCCAGAGGGGTTTCTAACTGTAGCTCTGTTCTTAAAGAGTCGGCAGTGTTCTCGTGTGGTTCATCAGGAGTGATCGTCCTACTGCTTGGGCCAAAGCAATGACCACAACCCCTCCACGCACACCGCACTTTGCAGTTTACAAAGCATTTTTATATACACATCCTCATTTTCTCCTTACAACCCTCCAAGGCAATTATTGGTGCCTCCTAGTGACAAGAGCAAACTGGGGCCTGGAGCGAACAACTGAGGAGGTCAAGGTCACTCAAGCTAGCAAGGGGTAGAGCCTTCTATTCAAACCAGCTCCTTCTTGAGTAAATCTCCAGGCCCGCAGATCAGACAGGGTATAAGGGGCACCCACATTTCTTTGTGCTCCCCAGGGGTTCAATTCCCAGGCAAGCAGCATTTGCAGACCAGCATTTTCTGCCTGGAGTCTGAAATGCTCAGGAGAGCTCTAAGGAAGATCCCCGCCAGGAGTAAACCCTGTGCGAGGGAGCGTGTCTGCCAGGCCACACGATGCAGCGGTGTCCAGGGCAGCAGCCACGGGGAGGGAGCAGGGAGCATTTCTGCTCTAAGAAGAGCCCGCAGTGCCTGGGACCGGGGCTGGAATCTAGCCTCTGGTAGCGCAGTCTGGGCTTAACATGGACCGTACTCCGGAAGGAAGAAGCACAACGGCTGCCCCAAAGCGGAGGCTGCTCACAACATCCCATTCCTGGTGGAGGAGGTGGGGGGCGGCCAACCTCTGACCTTGATGCCACAAGATCGCCAGAAATTTCCCATTTGCTGCCACCATCTCACCAAAAGGCCTCATGTAGATCCGTGGGGAGGCATCTGCAAATTAATTACACTTTCTTTATAATGTAATTATGATCAGAAAAAAAACAAAGTAGTAGGGAAGATAGTAAATACTGAGTTTGTATATAGCTCCTAAATTAAATCCTTTCAAATGTTTTTCTTTTAATGAGAAACTGGAATTTGCTTGTGGAAACATTTTTTCAATACTAGGTTTTGTGCTACAAATGATTACCCACAATTGATCAAATGACTCCAAACAAATAATCAAAAACTTTAATGAGGATTTTTCAAATTCTTGACAGGTACCATCAACAAGATAGTTTGTTCTCATGTGTAAGAGATAAAATGTTTAAAACCACTTAAAACAAATATTCAACACAACAATGCAATTGTATTTACAGACTCAACTAGGTCTTCATTGACAAAAGCAATGTTGGGATTTCTTGTGCTAAAGCAGGGTGTGGGTCTACTTGAACTTTTTCGTACGAAGTGTTTCAGAATGATGAGCTCTAATCTGTAGACCAGGCGCTCACCGTTAGAACAGTCAGGCTGCAGAGAGCCAGGACTCCTCTAGGAGGGCAAAGCAGGTCAGAAGGGACAGAAATATCCAAAAGCATGTGAAATCGAGATCCAAGGTCACTGCTGGAGCTTCACCACTCCCCAGCCCCAGCCTGTTTGACCCTGTACTGGACTGGTAACATCTTGGACACCTAGAACGCAAAGCCCAGCCATTCCACAGGGTCCCCTGTTCACCACGGACTGTGGTATGCTCTAAAATCGATTGATACCGTAGATGTCCACTACAGTAGATGTCCACCCTCTTGATCACACCCAGCCCATTTGAGCCTGCTGGCCACTTGCAGGAACCTCAGAGTATCCCCCCTTAAGTCCCTCCATGGAGCTCCAGCCCAGGCTGCTCCCTGTTAGAGAACCAGCCAATGAGTTCCAGATGCCCCGGAACCACGAGGCTTCTCCGAGGGTAGGTGGGGATGGTGGGTGATGTTTCCTGGCAGATGAGGTGGGTGACTCTGGCTTAGAGGTCCCACCTGGTAAGAGAGGTTGGAAGGTCACGAATTTCCTAGGAGGGGTTCTTAGCCAGCTTTGGGACTTTGTGGAGAGCTAAGACTGGAAGAAGAAAGCCCAGGGGAACTGAGGGGAGCACAAAGGAAAACCGGGCTAGTGCCCAGCAGGACTCTGCCCAGGTGGGATCCAAGAGCCCTTCCCCTCCTACTCTCCTAGCATCCAAGGGCCCTGGGAAAGGACCTGAAAAGAACACTGGGGCCAAGGATCATGCAAACCACCATGGAGGCAACCCTGGGCACGTGAGGCAGGAGCATCCTTGTTGCTGCTGAAAGGTGGAAAAGACCAGGAGGGTGGACAGAGGAGGAGGGACTAGGAGACTGGGTGGAGAGGGAGAGAGCAAGACTGGGGGAAAGAAACAGATGTAAAGACAGATGGGGAGAGACAGAGAGTGGGATTTGGGGATAAAGATTGATGGAGAGAGGCAAGCCTGTGAGGAAGGGGGGCGGAGGGAGAGGGAGGCAGAAAGAGAATATGAAGGAATCCGCCGAGTTCCTCAAACACAGGATTGCAAGCGCCCTTTGGAGAAGTCGCGCTTAGTGGAAACGCTAACTCCATCGGCAAGTGCAAATGCAAAAAGACCCTGAGAGCACTTTGTGCAAATATCAGGCCGGGAAGTGCTGCGCCCGCGAAGCTGCCGGGCACCTCGGCGGCCCCCCGCCCCAGGCTGCACGCTAATTCACTTTGCCGTCACCTCCGCGGGCGGGGTCGGGCAAGCACGGGCAGCCGAAGCGCGCAAAGGGCGCAGAGCGCCTGCGAGGGCCAGGAGTCCTGGCCCCGGCTAATGGAGCAAAAGACAGATCAGCAGAAGCAAGGCAGGTGGGACTGGAGGGGGAGCGCGGTCACCCGGGAGGAAGTCAGAGCGAGAGCGGCAGCGATGCTGAGGAAAGAGTGGTGAGCCAGGACCTGGGCTTGGGCTCTGCAGCTTCCACCTGCCACGTGGGATACTTTGAGAAAGACCTCCTGGGCCTCAGTTTCCTTGTCTATAAAATAGGACACTAAACCCTTTCCTGTTTCCCTCAAAGGGTGTTTGTGAGACTGAAAGGTGAAGGGGTCTGGAAAACAGTTAAGTTCATAAGTGGTAACTAACAAAGACAAAGATAATATAATAAAAGTTGCCTGGCCCTGTTCCAAAGGCTTTGCATGTATTTGCTCATGTAACACTCTCATCAACTCCACGTGTGCCCAGTGTGCAGATTTTAAAACTGAGGCACAGAGAGGTTAAGTCACTCGTCCAGGGACACATGGACAGCAGTAGCCGGTGAACCCTGGCAGTTTGGCTCCAGAGCCCATGCTACATTAAAGTGTAGGAGCATGTTCTATTCATGCGCACATTTTACGGTGGAAGGAAAGGAGTTTCTAAAGGTTGGGGATTTGCCCTCTGCCCCACAGGAGGTGAGCAGCAAAACCAGAATTTGGGCTTTCGGGCACAGAGGAAATGAGTGGAAAGAACAAGGACTATGGGGCATGTAGACTGAGGTTCAGTGTCTTGCTTTGCCACTGTGTGACGTCACGAGAGTTGATTTCGCCCTCTGTGGTAGGGACCATGAACCAACCCCGCAAAGCTATTATAAAGATTAAATGAGAAAAATCATATGAGGAACCTGAGCCACAGATGGTGCTCAGTAAATTCACTTGGTTAATATTTATTGAGCACTGTGCTGGGTCCTGAAGACACAGTGGTGACTAAGACAGAGAAGATCCCTGCCCTAGGGGACATGCCTTTTCATAGGGACACCGATAACAAGGTCTCGTTACAGACTGTGACTAAGAAGGCCAAGAAGAAAATGAAGAGAGCGTTGTAAGAGATTCATATAGGGACACCATCTCAGAGAGATCTGGGAAGGCCTCTGTGAGGAGGTGGCATTGCATCTGAAAGATAAGACAGAACCAAGCAGGACAGGAGCTGGGAATTGTGTCCCAAGAAGGAGGACAGCCAGAGCAAAGGCACTAAGGCAGAGAAGAGCTTGACATGCTCAGGGTTTGATGACGGAAAGCGCGGCGAATGGCAAAAGAGGGGTTCAGAGGCAGGCAGGGGACTGACCTGCAGGGCGGAGCAGTCCATGGATTTTATCCTGACCTCCATGGGAAGTCATTGCTTTTAAGGAGGAGTGACATAATCCAATTTACTCTCTTTTGTATTGATTCTAGAGAGAGAGAGGAAGAGGGAGAGAGAGAGAGAGAGCGAGAGACTTGTTCCACTTACTTATGCATTCATTGGTTGATTCTTGTATGTGCCCTGACAGGTGATCGAACCCGCAACTTTGGCACATCAGGATGACACTCTAACCAACTGAGCTACCCAGTCAAGGCAGTTTACACTCTCAAAAATCACACTGGCTGCCAGATGAAGACAAGCGTGAGAGTGAAAGCAGAAAGTTCTAGCAGGGGTGGTTCTATCCAGGCTTGAACCAAGAGATGTCAAGGGAGATGGAAAGACATGAATGAATGCAAAAATATTTTATTACAATATAAATGCTAACTGCCGCTCCCCTTTTCATCACTGATCAGTACCATCTAAGTCTCAAACTCAGTTTCCAGGCCTAGTAGAATGGGCTTCACCCGCTCCACTGGGAACACGGGACAATGGCCCCCAGAGATATTTAGCTGACCTCCCTCTGCCAGTTGCTTCTTAAGCTGAGTTGGGGGTCAGGCTGGGCCCACAGTTAGAGATCAACAGGCAGCACTGGAGACTGCGCACACTGACCCCACCACCAGACACCAGCTGGCCCTCATCCCTCCTCTTCCTGTGTGCTGTGTTAGGCCCACGGGGGTAGAAGAAATGATCGGCCACGGTCACTGCCTTCAAGGTAGAGTTTTCTGGGGAGCAGGTTGCTCTAGAGATCTCAGGAGAACAAACTGGGGATTATCCTGTTGTGTTTCTTTAAGCATTTGTTGTTGAAATGGAAGTTACAATCCAAGCTAATTTGAATAACAGAATCATAGGAAAAACACCCTCTAACCACAAAAATGAATATTCAACATTCCCACCTTATCTTCTTTGCTTTGTAGGGCTGTTTCTCAGCTGCATATTAAACGGCCCCTTCATGTGAAGCTGGCAGAGTGGTGGTTTTGCAAGACAGAATGCTGCTGGGCTAAGGTGCTAAATTCAGAACATAAGTCATTCTGGGCCTCCAGGATTTCAAAGCCCTTACAGGGACAGGCCGAGTGCCACATTGCCAGGGGGAAGGCGGAAGGACTGGGAAAAGTTTGGATCAAAACCCTGGAGGGTGCTGAGTGAGAACTGAGTGTTCCTAACTAGCTCTCACAAGCCCAGAGGCCAGGCTGCCCTGGCTCTGATGGGGTGCACAGGGAAACCCCCCCAAAGAGGAGCATCTGATACATGGATATCTCAGATGGTGGCCCCGCTAAATGAGTGCTGTGTGCTTAGGAGTGCCCCTGCAGAAATCCCACAAGTTGTGTTTACATTGAAAACTGCTAGTTCCCTGGATTCAGCTGGCCCTTGGGAAACAATCAAGATGATATTCTCTTTCACCCACTTTTGAAGCCGGGCAGAGCTTCTCTGTACTCATGTCTTCAGCTGCACACGCTGACCCACCGCACCAGGAGAGGTTCCCTGCTAACTTCTCTGTCTCCTTGCCTTTGCATTTGCTGTGATCTCTTCCCAGATGCTGTTCCCTCCACCTGGACTCCTGGCAAGTACCTGCTCCATGTCACCTCTGCTTGCTTTTCTGGACACCCCCCCTAACCAGCTTCCCAGATGTAATTACCTGTCTTCACATCCTCCACCAAACTAGCTTGTAGTACGCTCCCCAAGGGAATGTCTTCAGCGGCAGTGCTTGGCCAGAACCCGGCACAGAGCCGAGACCAGCCTGGGCTTGTAAATGCACACGTGAGACATGGGGGCTTTGGGACGAGACTGTGGGTGACACAAAGTAAGAAATAATAGTAAGTATGGTGGGTGACAGATTCAGGATGTCAAATGGTCTGACTTGCCGGATGAGTGGGCTGAATCCAACAAGAAGACATTTAACAAAAATAAATGTCAGTCCTACACTCATATTTCACAACAAGGACCTCAGAACTGAAGCCAGGGTTGGGGGGCAGAGGGCCATGTAACATCAGGATTCATTGGTTGCCAGCAATAGAGACAATGTTTGTTCGTGGAGGCAAAAAGAAATTCAGTGGAAGGAATGGGATGCTTTACAGGGTTGAAGGAGAGGGTATGGCACCAGACTTCCGAGAAGGGGAGAGGCAGGCATGATTCTCCTTGGCCAGGAAAGTGAGGAGAATTTGACTAACAAGCTCATGAGAAACGTTCATGGTGGGAGGCGGGGTTTCCCGAGGGAAAAAGACAAGCTTTCACCAGACAAATGGTGAATGGGTGCTGTGGAGGCAAAAACGGGACCACACAGACAGTGGGTCCAGGCCCCTGGTGCTGCAGAAGCTCAGAAAGGGCACATGTCTGCCTGCAGTCACCCAGCGACAGACACGGTCCTCCCGGCTCTGGATTCGGTGGGAATGTCAATGTCCTCAGGGTTTAGTATCCAGCCTTTTTCTTCAAACCAGCCCTCAAGGAACGTGCCTTGGTGTGGACATAGTTGGAGGTCTTGGCCTCGCTGTGTACTGTCTACAACAGTCTCTGATTCCAGGGCCTGAAACACACCCACACAGAGGCTTTCCTAAACTTGGCTCGCTGCAACTCGATGGCCGCTGGATCTCAAGTGAGGACTCGCATTGCCGACTTCAGGAAGTGACTGTCATAACTAATTTATTTTCGTGTCTGTTACGAAGGCCTCCAGGGTGGTATAATCCACAGATACAAGCCCGCTTCACCTCTACTAGAAGGGTTTTAAAAAATGAAATTAGACATGTTTTTGAGGCAAAATCTCTCACAGTTAACTCCCTGGTTCGGCACAAATTCTCTTAGCATTCGTGACCAAAGGAGACTCCTCCAAACCATTTCCTGTCATCTCCTCTGAGCTGTCAACTTTGATTATTCCTTTCCTGGTGCTGTGCCTTGTCTTATACGAAAGGAATAATAAATACCTCCTTCCCCCTTTCTGAATCTAGGGCTCCAGCACTTTTTATTTCCTGCTTCACACAAAACTTTTCAGAAAAAGTGCAAAGGCAAAGACAGCGGCTTCAGTAAATCACTAGGGAAGGAGAGTGAGACTATTTCTAGGCAGTGACCCAGAAACTGGCTTCTTTGTCCAGCATTCAGGGAGGCCTACTGTGTGGCAGGCCTTCCCCTGTCCCTGCTCTGGCCGCTGCCCCGGGCTATTTGCAGTCAGGTTTTGCACCCAACAGTCCACCAGAACTGCTCTCTGTGGCCCCCCTTGGAAGCCAGATTGAATGGCCTCTTTTCACCTCTCGACCCAGTTCATCTCTTTGGCAACATTTCTTCACCTTTTCCTAATGTGTCTTCCTCACTAGCTGCCTGCGGGGACACTTTGTTTGAGGGCCACTGACCTGGGTATCCAGAACAGTTCCTGGCACATAACAGGCACTCAATAAATAGCTGTTGAGTGGATGGATGGATGGATGGATGGATGGATGAATGAATGAATCCCTCATCTTCTTGAAATTCTTTGGATTCCAATGCACCAGCATCTCTGAATTCTAGCACAGTGCCCAGCAGACATTCAGTGCTTTAAGATGTGTGATGGGTCTGATTTAAATTCTCCTCCTACCTCTCTCATTGCTTCCTGCCCTAGTCCCTTGTAGACTTTCATTCTCCCTGCTCTCTTTTGCCCCTCATTCAATGTTTGCATTTCTTGGGGTTCTGTCCTTGCTCCTCTACTCTTTCCACTCTGCACAGAGAATGCTCCGTGAGTGATCTCATCTGCTCCCACACTTTCAACTTCCATCCCACACTGATGCATGAAGCCACTAGTGGGGCGGGGGCTGGGTTGGGGGGGCAGTTGGTAAGGAAGAAAAGTAAAATTGTCAAGTTGGAAGTCCTTGGCACCTCAAAGCTTGGCAAGTTGAAGGGGTGGCAGAATAATGGATTGAAATTTTAATTTACATTTTGTTTTCCCTGATGTAGGAGAATTGGAGAACTATGTGTGTTTTCTTCTCTGTAAGTTTTCCTCACCAATTCTAAGAAAATATCCAGGACTTCTTGCTCAGGGATGTTGGCATTGGCTAGGCTGAAATCAAAAGTAGCCTGAAGCTTGACACTTGACTTTGAAAACATAAATTCAGCCCTGGCTGGTATGGCTCAGTGGATTGAATGCCAGCCTGAGAACCAAAGGGTCACCGGTTCAATTCTCAGTCTAGGGCACATGACTGAGTGGCAGGTCAGATCCCCAGTTGGGGGCATGTGAGAGGCAACCACACATTGATGTTTCTCTCCCTCTCCTTCTCCCTCCCTTCCCCTAAGAATAAATAAATAAAGCCTTTTTAAGAATAAATAATATCTTTAAAAAACGATATTATTTATTTATTCTTAGAGAGGGGAAGGGAGGGAGAAAGAGAGGGAGGGAAACATTGATGTGGGAGAGACACATCTCTTGGCTGCCTCTTGCACCTGGCCTGTCCAGGCATGTCCCCCTGACTGAAAATTGAACCGGTGACCCTTTGGTTCTCAGGCTGGCATTCAATCCACTGAGCCACATCAGTCAGGGCAAATAAAATCTTTTTTTTTTTTAAAGAAAACATAAATTCAGTGAGAAGATTATTCGAGATCAGGGTTTCTCAACTTCAGCACCATTGACATTTGGGGATGGAATTCTTTGTTGTGAGGGGCTCTCCTCCCCAGAAGTTGTGACAATCAAATGTTTCCAGACATTGGCCAACATCGTCAGTGGGAGGTGAGGGCAAACTCGCTCCTAATTGAGAATCACTGTTCTAGATTATGCAGGCAGGCAGGCAGGCAGGAAGGGAGAGAGGGAGAAGGAAAGGGGAGGGGAGGGAGGGAGGGAATGAGGGAGGGAACTGCCAAACTTGGGGGTTGGATAGCTTTCCTTGGACTGGGAAGAGGGGAATGTTTTGAGGTGCTAGGAGACATAGGGAGCCTTTGTGTCCTTTCTGTTGTGCAGTAAGTCACAACCAGCATCCTCCTGACTTAGCATTGCTCACAGGCCTTCCAAGGTGACATTAGGATGCCTTCTGAAGGGAGTCGTGGAATCCCCAAAGGCATTTGAGGTGTTGCCTCCTCAGTCCCACTCTGCCCCAGGTGTCTGCTCACCTGCTTCCTCATCTTTCCCTGCCTGGGTTCATGGATCAGTGATCCTGTCCTCCCTCTGTGCCCTGAGCTGCTCTTGGCTGCCCCCTTGCTGTCAGGAGGCCCTAATGCAGCCAGACACCCTCAGATCAAATCTGTGTGAAATTAGGTAATTAACAATTTTTGACAAACTGCCTAAATTATCCCCTGAATCCCCTAAATGTCTTTAGGCTTCCTGGACTGAATCTTCTGGCAAAGACTGGCATCATTGCTGGATCTCTGCTCCCTCCTTGTCTGAAGGTTGTATTCTACTGACTATAAGTGAATAAACACAGTTCAATGACTGATATTTCAACTCGACCGCCTCAAGAGTATCCAGCAATTTACAGAATCTCCAGTTCCACGGAGTCCTTATGAGCAGGTGACATTGTCCAAATACACCAGCATTGCCCACCTCCATCACTCACACATTTTGTCCTGATCCTGCCTGCTGGCAGGTGCTGGGGACCTGGCTGGCTGGGTATCAGGAGTGCTACCCAGACCTCCTGCCAGTGGACAGATGATACAAGTAGCTGTGCCAGGCCCCCAGGGCCCACTGAACCGCACTCTACCCCCAGATCCCTGGGAATGGAGACCTGTCTTGAGTCTCTCACTGGCCCACTTTTTCCAGCCTCCACAGTTTCTTCCTCACTAACACAGATCACCCTGAAACTTGTTCTTCAAAATTCTTTATCATAGGAAGGGTCCTAGACCAGGAACCTTGCTGGCCATGAGTCGAACCCCAAATCAGCACCCTTAGAAGTCTCTGCTGGTCACATCAAACCCGCTCTCCCTCTGGGTCATGGGTTGTGACTCCTGCAGGGCAAGCCCACAGGGGAGTTAATTTTCCCAGCCTTAGACAAGGCTCGTTCTCCCCTCTCCCGAACCCCTCTAAACCCCAGCCCCTAACACGAAGGTTCTAGATGCCCACGATGGACACTACACAAATGGACTGATGGGTAATGTCATCCCATAGGTTTGGAAATAGTTCACTGTGTATGCTTATTAATGGGTTAGCGTCAACCTGGAGAGCAGTTTAAAGACTTCTCTTAATGTCTGTTTTTAATGTCCTAAATTAGCACACATTTTTTGGAAGCAGCCTGTGTGCTGGGTGCTGTGCACAGCACTTTCCCAATTCCATCCATCTATGACCTGGACAAAAGCATCCAGGTTGACAGAGCAGAGGGCTGGGTACCAGAGTCAGAGTACAGAGAGGAGTCAACGGCCGGAGCAACCAGACAAGATGTGCTGGGGGCCTGTCGTGGGGCCTGGACTTTCAGCACCCAGTGAGGAGAGCTGAGCTTCCACAGCCACATAGGAAGGCTAAGTTAACATACAACATAAAACTTACAAATATAGAGTCAAACGTAAGAGAAAGAACTGGATATATAAATAAATAAAATCTTTAAAAAAGAGAGAGAGAAAGAACTGGAATTCCCAGGAGTCAGATAAAACAAGGGACCTCAAAACCTAAGCAGGAAAAAGACACAGATGCTGGGATGGTCCACAAGGGTCTTGGACCTAATGACTTGGGGGCTGGGGTATTAACACTCTCAGAGCAGCACTGTGGCCTCCAGGCTGTGCGGGGTGAGAGAACAGAACTCTCTTAAAGGGTCAAGGGAAATCCTTTTTCATCAATCCAAGGAAGCATCAGGCAAATAGCTAGGGCCATGGATGGAAACAAATTTTAAGTCATCTGCAAAAATTCAAAATCCCAGGTGACTTTCATATGCAGGTCTGGATTTACATTCCCTAGGTGGTGCTGGAGTCCCACGCTGCCTCTCTCTCTCTCTCTCTCTCTCTCTCTCTCTCTCTCTCACACACACACACACACACACAC